>JACEII010000096.1:975999-1043020 GCA_014332785.1 Antheraea mylitta
AAGGTGACAAGAAAATATGAGAATCAACAAGGAATTAAAAAGGAATGACAACGTCACTGCTTTCCCGCGGCAAGGGGATTCTGGAGACGGCAAGACTTAGTCTTCCCAAATAAAATTAAAAAATGAAACTCACTACTACGTAATTTTAGTAGACATCGACCGATCACAGATCAGAAAATTGACAAAATTAAAATTGTAATTATATAAGAAACTAGCCTCTGCTCGCGACTTCTTTCGCATGGAATTGATAATTTGGGCTAACGTTAATACGCAGCGGAAGCTCTCAAGAGGAAAAAACCCCGATTTTTAAACATTCTTCATTGGTGCTCCGATCCTATCGGTCTTAGCGTAATGATATATAGCCTATAACGATTCTCGATAAATGAGCTATATAAAATTGAAAGAATTTTTCAAATAGGACCAGTAGTTCCTAAGATTAATCCCTACAACGTCACAAACTCACAAACTTTACCTCTTTATAATATTAGTATAGGTAATGTTAATAATGTTGCACAATGAATTCGGCGAACAATGGTATAGGAATACACAAAGAAACATCCACTTAACTTAACTGTACATCGCTAAGAATAAAGAAATGTCTTCTTATTCCTATCAAACGACAAAGTATTCTTGTGATCAAAGGAACGGTAACTGGAATACAAAGTAACAAAACCCGTATGACGGAAATTGCTTTTTATTACGTAAAATGTCACGAAAATTAACAGTTATAATCACAACGTTATAATATGAATAACATTATTTTTACCGGTGATACTAGTTTAATTATTAGCTATTTTTAACGTATTGAAATTAAATAAATTTATCACCGTTATTGTCTTACCCTGAATCCGCCGAATTAGTCAATTCTAATTCAATTCACAAGCGGTGTTATTACAAAAAAAAAAAAAGTATTGAATACTTACTTTAAAAGGTTACGTTTTGAATGCACCGCGCTCACTGAATGTTCACCATCTTGCTTTTTTGTCTAGCTTTGGTTAGGGTAGGTTCGACTTACGAAAAAACTATAACGCAAACTTACCTAGGGCTAGCGCGGTGCATTTAGTACGAAACCTTTTTAAAGCAAGTATTTAATACGTATTTAACTTTTTTGTAATATCACCGAACATGTTTTAAGCTTCCATTCTCTTCTATCAGATGTCGTCTCAGTATTCACACCTTTTATACACATTTCATTTTGCACACAATCTTACTTTACTCCTCCTATATCTGTCCAACTTCATGCTAAAAACTTTTCTAATTACAACATGACTTTCATCTCTCCTCATAACGTGCCCATATCATACTAACTTATTGTTCCTCAATCTCAGTGTCAGAGGTAATATTTTCATATTCTCTCTTATGTTATTAATTATATCAATGAATAGACTATTCTTAATATTATCCATTCTAGTTACTCCATAAATTAATGTATAATTGGTAGATTACATTAATCATGTTATTAATATTTAAAAAAATTGTCAGATGCCGATTCAAGAATAGGATTAATTAAACTGTTTGTGCCCGGTTTCTGAGGTTCTTTAACTGTAGTATATCTGTTCAATAGCGTTATCGGTTCGATAACTTGTTAAATTGCGTTTCTGAACACACAACAATACGATAAACGTCACTAAAAGTCAACGGTCCATTTGACAGTTTATCTTATGGATAACTTTGAATCAATAGCTGTTGGTAGTTTAACCGAGTATTTCACAAACCGGGCATCAGTCGTACTTATTATACGATAAAGAAACCCACGAAATATATCAATTTCAAAGTAAAATTCAATACTTTTAAAAAGTTTGCCTCGACGGTCATCATCGGTCACTGATTTTCAAACCAATCGACATTTAAACTTATTACGTAAATGTCGAAAGTTTTAAACGTTAAGTTTCGCTTAGAACTGTCGTAAATTATTCAGCTACATATGTTGTTTTCATTAATTTTATATTCTACGTATTAATAGAATTACCATGGAAGAAAGGCCAGATCTATTTTCGCTGTAAAATTACATTACTTGAACTGTTTTGATTCATTTTAAAGGATGTGCTTGCTGACACACAGCGACATTCTCATTTAGTGTGACCTTAAGTGATCATACGAAGAGTTTATACTTTACTAAATAATATCATTCGAAACGGAATATGGTAGAAACCCTTTAAAAACACATAAATACAGTTAATTACAGTCTACACATCAAACACTTGAAGTACCGCTGTGTATTCTTTCGGCTTATTATTTCGGCGAAATCAAAAAAGACTTTAAGAAAAATATATACCTTCTTTCCAGACACGTAAAGAGATTGAAACGTCCTATTCAATAACGAAACGTCTATCCAGCATCCTATTTCCGCCCACTCCAGTACAAAAACAATCTCGAGAATAACAAAAAATTGCCTGTAAGCAATTCTATCCATTTTTATTATCAACATAATATTTTTTTGGAACAAATCTTTTGTTGCTAGTATATGACATTGTTATTTGATACTATACAAGATAATTCTTAGAGTGGAATCTATGACCTATTTAAGTATTCTTGTACTATAAAAGTTTGCAATGGTATAGAATGTTACCTCTCAAAAAAGAAATGGTTTTATAACTTAATTTTCGTTGAATATTTCCTAGAGGTAATCTCGCGATACCCTCCAGCTTTATTAAAAGTGGATAACCTTAAAGAGGCCGTTTAATTTGCCGGATTTTTGAAATGCCTTCAAGGTAACCATCTAATGATACCTAGCAAGTTAGCGAATCGTGGCCCTGATTTACATATTGTTATTAAGCTAGAATTTTACTGTGTGGCGTTCTGTTCCAATAGATGAGACTTTTTAGTCGTCATCCATAGTGACGTCATGGTGATAATTTGGACAATCAATTCAGAAAGACGAATTGAATAAAGAGTTAGCCGATACAAAAATGCAATGAGATACTCCGTTAAATTACCAATATCTATTAACTCAACAGAATCAAATGAAGATTCGATCAGGGTTCGATTCGATTCGTCATCGGCAGGGAATTCATCCCCACACATTTAAACTGAAATGGTCTTGGACTGTCCGGTTCCAAAGAAGGTTCCTTCCAAGAACGATCCGATTGTGGAATGAGCTTCCGGCTGAAGTTTTTCCTGGGGACCTAGTTAATAATAATTGATAATTAAACTGTTATATTTACTAAATAACTTAAAAAAAAAGCAAACAAATATGTTCACGGATACATACAAGACACTTCACGTAAGTAAAAAAAGGTGCGGACCAAGAGTTTGCAAAATAGAATAATAAAAAAAATCAAGTAACATAAAAAATAAAAAATCTTAATATATAGAATCATTTTTTGGCAATAAAATCCTCCATCATTTTATTATAAACTAGCTTCTGTCGGCAACTTCGTCCACGTGGAATAGTTACTCAGGGATAACGCTTATTTTAAAATATTTTTAAATAATACGGTAGTCCGGTGAAGCTGTTAAGACCTTGCTGGGTCAATAGCGTAGTCATTTCGAAAAAAAGAAAATTAAATAATACATATTTTAACCCCGATTTTGAAACATTCTTCGTTGGTGCTTTGCTCTTATTAATCTTAGCATGATAATATATAGCCATCCTCTATAAATGAGCTATCTAACACTGAAATAATTTTTCAAATCAAACCAGTCATTCCTGAGATTAGCGCGTTCAAGCAAACAAACTCTTTAATTTTATAATATTGAAGTATAGATAAGAAGAAGATACATATATATGATTCTTGTCGACAGGGAGAAAAATATTGCCTAATAAGGAAATATAATTATCTGATAATTTGTAGTAGCTTCTTTTTCTTCTATTTTATTTTTGGCAACCAGTCTTCTATTTAGTAGACCATTACTACCATTGTCAAGTGAGTAATGATATTACAAGTTTATTGTTATAACTTTAATGAATTAACAAGACGGTGGCCATCTTGCTAGAACTCTCTTGGAAGTTTTTGTGGCAAGTCAAAATCCATGTTCCGTGGTATTATTTCCGATCCACTTCACTTGTGCACAATAACCAAACTATATTACGTAAAGCACCACCAACATTACACAATATAGAGCCAAATAACACAAGATTATGGATAAAATATAAAGACCACTACATGGCATTCCAAGATCCCGCCAAAAACTCTTATACTAGCTTCGTAATGATAGATCATTGTTGATTTACTATAGAGTTGAAGTCTTCTCAATTAAGGAAGGAATCTATATATTATTTTTCATGATATGAAAACTATGAAAAAAAAGTTTACAAGTTACATAAATAATAAATAACATAAACAATATACAAATCAGATAAAGTTACACTCATTTAAAAAATACTAATTATATTACAATCATCTTCGACTTATATCGAAAACTATGCTAATAAACCCGGAACAGAGAAACTTTATATGACGAAAACTCGTACAAAAGTTTTGTAAAGTTGCATCGATAGCGGCTCTCGAAATGAAGGGAAATATTTAGAAACTCACGACTTTGGATCTGAATATTGGGAATCGTCAAATATTGAAATACTTCTTAAGTGTTCCCTGCTTGTTTATTATTAGCTTTCTAAGAGTCTTTACATATTCTTACACATCCTATACAAAAAGGACACTCTTTCCAAACAACGAAGAATGTTTAGAACATTCTAGAATTATTTACAAATAACGCAAATAAACACTGTAGTAACGGATAAGGCAATGTGGTGAGTAGTTGATATCCTATCGCTTAAAGTGTTTTTTTTAAGCCAGCAAATTCTATAAGAACAGACATGGGGTGTAAGAGGTGTTGAGTAACATCTTAAGACTTGAGACACCCAAGCCAACCTCACCTGCACGTGGTGCACCCTGCTGATCAACGAACGAAGCAATGGCGATAGCGGGGTGGTAGGGTTTTACAGCCCGACTGGGTCGCAACCACCATGTACATGGCGAAAAAGCCCGTCTTAGTGACTCGCTTTTGCGCGTCGCGTTTCTGGATCAGCCTGTACATATCCAGTGACTTTCGTCATTATGGCCAGCATGACAGCGGCGACTGACAATGGATAATCTGTCTCTCGGTGGTCGCCACTGTTTTTGGATTGTACTATGCTTACCATCAGGCATAGTGCAGTCACTTTGCCGTGTATCAATAAAAAAAAAATCGAAACTTCTCTCTTCTTATTTAGGCGTTATCGGTGTCATAAATTTTTTTAAGGGCATTCTAGAAATTTCGACCCCACCTTTCGAGAAGTATAAGCGAGAAACAATACGGCCGATAAGAGTTTTCAACAGCTTGTAAAGTTTCAACAGCTTTAGCCGAATGCCACTGTGGCATTCTTGAGCTAGTTGACATTCGGCTCAGTGCCTTAAGCACTTGCCCAAAAAGCGAGGCAAAGATGTGAAGACTTGTCAGGCCAACAGCCGTAAAGCAGTTGGAAAAAAAATAGATGTCGGGTCTAATACAGAAAAATATGGTTGGTCAAGTAAATTGAAGTACTGTCAGAAAGAAATAATCCACAAGAGATGTATAAATAGTTTTATCTGTAATAGTGGCTTTATTTAACTTTGTCTTTGCTTGTTAGAATAATTTTTTTACTGAAAATTATATTTGATTACCTACTGACGGCTGTGACGACCTTTTATGTTTGAAAAACATTTGGCTTACTTTTGACTATTCATAATTCATGCCTAAGATTTGCTTAAATAAACTTTTTAAACAATATATTAAAAATGTACGCACAACGAAGTGGACTCTCATCATCTAGTTTTTAATAATTTATATAGGTCTTATAAAAGTTAGATAACGCCTACAAGAAATATGATAGCAAAGTTTTTTATACCAATAATTTTCGGTTGCTCTCAAAAAATAAAAAGGCGAAATTATTTAAGTTTTATTAAGAAAATTTATCCGAAAATGAAACTACGTAAATTTGAAAGCTTCGTTGTGTTATAAAAGCTTCGTAATTAATCAATATACTAAAATTGACGCTTAAGTACACTTTCGTATCTAAAGAATTACAACACGAAGCGATAATATAGTTGGTGTGTTTGTACATCGCATCGATTGACGTAAATTCATAATAAAATACTAGCGAATTTCGTTAAAAAAGACATCGTGATGAAACCATATCATGGTGGTAGTGCTTTTATTAAACCCTTCTGGCTACCTACAACCCTCAGGTTGAAAATGTATTGCCAAGCATATATAAATATGTTCTGGCCGTTGTATTTCAGAGTCAGTCCCTCGATGTGTAGCGATTACCAGCTTGAACCATATTGTTATATAACATCAGGTGAAGTTTAGAGGCTTAAACCTACTAACCTAGACGAGGAATGGTTCCATGTGGTTGCCGAAACAACCCGTAGGTGTTTCACAATGTATTTTCAACTTAAGAATAGTAGGTAGTAATGAGGGTTAAAACATCTATCCTGTAAATAATCAATGTATATAAGTTGTAAACCGGTGAAACTGTAAAGACCTTGAGAGGTCAATAATGTAGTTAGTTCGAAAAAAAAAATCAATCTATATATATACTTATTTATTGATTTTATATATATCGTTATGTTTTTGATTTTTATAAAGTCTATTAATCAATCAAACGTACGACGCTCTTCAAAATATGTAATATTGTAAAAAACTTTTCACTTCAAAGACTTGATTTTTGTTTGAATAAAATACTAAATCTATTTTAAATATTCTCTCACTTAAATAACTTACCAACGAGTAACATAGGTTGTTTCATGTTGTAACATAGGTATTTTATTTTCAAATCCTATATTAACGCGAGAGAAGCCGTGAGTAAAAGCGAGTATATAATACGATAATAAATTTATTCTCACTTGACCATCTCATCTCACTGAACCAATTTGAATATAGATTTAAGGTTAATCTAGGATTGAGCCCAGAAAACATTGTGAGCTATTGTTCTTTACGCGTTTATATAGAGGCTAAACAGTAATTATGGTATAAAATGACTTGAAAATATTTAAACTACCCCATTTATAATCTAGATGTAGCACTCTACATATAAAATATTCACGTAAACAAAATTGCTCGTAACAGTTATATTTATTAATATTTTTTAATATCTCTTGCGGTCATTATAAACGGTCCGTGGACTTTTTTCTACTTAAAACGTCCCTCAGAGTAATGAAAGATGACGTCATATTTTATATTTTTTAACTGCCACGAAACGCAATATTCATCCCGTGACGTGTTTACTGATGGCGGAATTACATGGGCAATTATTGTAGGTGAGAATGAATGAACGAACGAATGAAAGTGTATGAAAACATTATTCTAGGTAAGATTATATCTTATTAATTCTGCGATCTGGTTTTTAAATGATTGTAGCAGTTTTATCGTTTTATGGGATTGCTGGGAATGAAACATTGTTTTCTTTATATTGTTATAGGTAACATTCATACGTACTTTTATTATGTAGTGTGTGTTGTGTTTTTAATTTACATGGCAGAGTAACAGTAATACGTATATGTTAGAAATATTTTTATTTTTTGTATTTTTTTTTGTGTGCCACATTGTGAAACAGATTTATTTTAAAAGATTTTATCTCTCTTAAATGTTTGTCCGCAAAAGATTGCTGTAAGCGATAATACCACCTAGGTATACAACAATAATGTAAATTGGATGTCTAATTTGTATACGTATACCGTAAAGACTAATATGCTAGCAAAGAGATGAGAGATAAAAATAAGTATGTTTTTCTTACCATTGCAGAACTGTGTAATTCGTTTATTAACTTTATCATATATCTTAAAAAGTTATATTTTACAATCCGTTGTTTTTGGTTCGTATTAATAATTTGGCTTGTTTTAAAATTTCTATGATATTTACACGTTTGTCTTTATTTTTTAATTTAGACTAAAGTCGTATTTGCAACATTTTTAAAGCATACCGACTGTTTAGTCGCCAGCAATATTTTTACAGGATAATCATTAGTCGATTCTCGTTTTGAATCAGTACAAAAATAGGTGCTTAATGTTTGACCTAATTATTTCGAGAAACGCAAAACTGATATACATTCAACATTAGGTGATTTACGCAAAAACGAACTGGTGTAAAAAAATTAATAACGCTCTGTCGCGCAGTCCGGCCTGCATCCGGCACTTCGGCTCGCGCCCTGTTTCACATAGTTCAACCGTGGGGCGTACCCACAATAAGACGTTACGTAACGACTAACCTTGAAAAGAGCCTCTTTAAATCTGTTCATTGCAGCTAGGCCTGATTTTTTTACGTTTAAAAGTATCATTCCTATACCTTTAAAAGTTTTAGAACAAACTTTAACTAAGGTTTTCTTTGTTATTTAATTAGTATTTGTTTTGATATTATTATTTTGTTAAAAGTGACCATGAACTACCACAGGATTGAAGGATGTGACCCTTTAAACATTCACCTAATATAATGAACCTAATATTTATATATGAAAAGTAATAGAATATATTTTTCATAGATTTCTTGAAGGGCATTAAGACATGTGCAAAACTTTCCGAAAATTTTCATTTAGCCTACGATCACAAAAATTAAACTTGCATCGTCGTTTCATAAAAACCGCACAATGTATTTTTTTATACGGAGATATTTCTAACCCAATTTTTTTCACTTTTCCAAACGATTTTTTAAACACTTCGTTTCATAAAAACCTTGTTATGACGATTACAAACACGGAGAATTATAAATATACGAGTAGGTCTGCTGCACCTAAACTGCACTAAAGTAATGCGCCTACGTACATTTGGTAAATGATTTTTATTTATAAGACGCTAGCTGACCCGTGTCCATTTCGTTGGGCGATAAACATTTATAAAAAAAACAGTTTTTGTGACTTAAGTATAAAAGTCAGGCATACGCTGTCCATGACGTTTTTGTAGGCATTATCAAGCTCTACAACTTTTCTCTAGAACTCAATCATATATCTCTCATCGTTAAAGCAGCGTTCGTAAGAAACGTGTTCGATCGACCGTTTTTTCTCCGACTTACTTTGCAAATACGACTACCATAAAAAAAATCTTTTAAATTTTCCGGTTAATATATAGCATTTGACACTCACAAATAACGAGGCTTTCTATTGGTAAATTTTTTTTTATCGGTTTTGTAGTTCCTAATATTACCCCATACAGACTCACAAACTTTACCTCTTTATAATATTAGTATAGTTAATTAAATTGCTTACGACCTGGGATGTATTCTACTCGATGGTACAACAATTTATAGGTCACGAGCCGACATGCTCACATCTCTTTGTAGTTTTATATGTGACGGGAAATATTTCGCTATCTCCCCTTCGCTTGTTTCACGAAGAATTTTCTTCCAGCGTTCACATTTTATAAGGCATTTTACATGGAGGGCTCCTCTGCTAAATAAAGAACTGGCGCTTTTTGGATACCGTAACGCACATAAGAAAACCTTATAAAGGTTTTAAAAATTATGTAAGCTATAAATTAACAAAAAGCATTAACTCTTCTACTACAGATCTTATGATAATATTAATTTTATTCCTAAAGAACTATTTTAGTTAATCTACGCAAAAAATACCTATATGCTTTTTTCAGCAACCAATATATGATACTCAACGAACTTGCACTGTCATGTTTTAGTATTTTATTAATAACTACATTTTCTCCAAGTATCATATAGATACATTCCCGGGGCTGATTCCATATAGTTGTGCTAAAACTTTCACCAAAGTCAAGAAAGGTTGCTTCAAATCATTTGAGAATGGAATAGACTATTCAAAGTAATCGAATAATACGATTTTTTTGATAAAATTTGATCTATTGTATATAATATTTAGATACTGTTAAAATCATTAAAAATTTTTGAATACTTGATATATTCGACTATTCTTGACTCCAAACTGTAAAGTATTGTATACAAGCCTCTGCCCGCGACTTCTTCCACGAGGAATAGTTACTTTGGGCTAACGCTAACACGCAGCGAAACCTCTCAAGAGGAAAAGAAACGATTTTGAAACATTATTCATTGGTGCTCCGCTCCTATCAGTTTTAGCATGATTATATGTAGCCTATAATCTTCCTCGATAAATAAGCTATATAACACTGAAAGAATTTTTCAAATCGAACCAGTAGTTTCTGAGATTTCCCTCTACAAATTCACAAATTGATCGGCCGAGTACCTTAGTATTGAAGCTGTAAAGGCCTTGGAAGGCCAATAGCGTAGTCAGTTCGAAAAAAAAAAAACACAAATTGAACTACTTTACCTATTTATAATATTAGTATATATCAGTCAAGAACGGCTTGGATCAAAAGTTTAAATATCATTGGAGTAATTAAACCTGGTCTAAAAGTTCCATACATTTTAAAAAAATCAAACTGAACCCATGGTTAAACTGGATTTAACTGTTCGTTACTAAAAACCCAATAAAAAAGGCTGCAGTATAAAGGCCTTTCGTACATTAAAATGTTAAGTGTAATTCTGACAAGACGCTTTTAGTAAGAGCGTAAAAATAATTTCACAGAACCATCAACGCAGTTTGGCTTCGTTGTTGCCGTATTTTTTACTCGCCAACAAATTAAGGGGGTGAGCGGGACGGGGAGAAATTGCTCGGGAAATTGTTTTGTTACCGCGCCGTTATTTTATACCGGGGGTATGTTTTAATAGTGCAGTAGGACACACAATCTAAAAATAGGATCACCGTAAAAAGCTTTCTCTTCATGTGAAATTGTTTATTTCCATTTATCTTGAACTAACGAAATGTGAAGTCTCTGGTTAAAGTTTTTTGACACCACTTCGATTGACGTAGGTATGAATAATATACAGGTGACTTGCTAGACAGCAGCAATATTTTCAGGGGTTACTAAGTAATTGATTCTGGTTCTAAATCAATAAAAATAGGTGTTTAATATTTGACCTAATTATCTAGAGAAAAACAAAACTGATATACACTAAACATCAGGTGATTTACGCAAAAACGAACTAGTTTAATAATAGGGAAAGCAATGAATCACGCCCTACCGCAGCTCAGCCTGCGCCCGGCTTCCTTTCATTCGACTGTGTGGGATTCCTACGATAAGCAGTTACGTAACGATTAACCTTGAAAAGTGGCCCTTTTAGATTGTTCATTGAACCTAGTCGTGATTTTTTAACGTTTATAAATATAGTTACAATACTTTTAAAAGTTTTAGAACAAATTTTAACTAAGGTTTTCTTTGTTGTTTATTAGTATTTATTTTGATACTATTATTTTATATGCTAAATGTCACTCATTAAACATTCACCGAGTACGCCTTCATCTTATATCTGCCTTCATCTTTATTTAAATAGAAATCATTATCTCATATTCGTACAGTTCACGTATTTGTGGAACGCAGAGAAATATTATATTCAAAAAAGTCAGCAACTGAGGCATCATAAAGCGTTATATGCAAACGAGGAAGCTCTGGGGAGAGGGTGTATGAGAGATCAAGCAGTATTACGCTAGGTTTAACGCCTAATATTACCATGCTTAACTGTTATGTTTTTTATTATAGTATAAAAGGAACAAAATACTTCAGAACTTTGTCGTATTACATCCGAATTGCCAAAACCTATGTTTAAACTACGTACAAATGAATGTAGACCTTATGATATACTGACAGTATAAGTTCTAATTAAATATCGTATTTATAAAATTATATCGTAAAATAAACGATGTATAGAACGATGTTTTTATAATTCGTGGAGCCTAGGCTTGGACCGGAGGGTTTCATGTCCAGGTAGAATCAACATTAATAGTGAGCTAATTACAAAATTATAACAAATTTAAAATCAAGAAAAAGTAGTATCAAAATCTTTAGAATGCAATACATGACAACTCTACTTAAAATCAAAATAAAAAAATCAAAAATACATTATTCAGTTTAGTCCCTAATAAGGCACTTATGAACGTTAAAAACTACCACCGGTTCGGAAAACAACCCAGTCATCGAGAAGAACCGGCAAGAAACTCGATCGGATACATGTTTTGAATGTATATATCCAATTCATCATACAATAGCTTTTAGTGGATGCACAGGGAGGAGTTAATTTCAGACATCACTATCGCTCACATACTGATACTACCTGGCTAAATAAGCTCCTGGATTACTACAATAAATTATGCATAGAACTGGTAGAATTATTATTCTCTTTGTTGAGGATCTGGGGCTTTGATATCCGGTTGATATCAATACTTATAGTGTACTAAATAGCAAACTTAACAGAGATAATAACCAAAATATGTCAAAATTAAAATCAAGAAATCTTCGCAATTCAAAACACGTCATCTTCCCTTCTTACGTTGAAAATCTTCGTACAAATAACTTCATCAAAACGGTTCGTACAGTGTAAAGGGGAAATCAAACAGAAAATGTAAACACGAGCCGTGATGAACAGTATTCAATTAAAACCTCAATCGCCTTTTAATCCCCGAAATTGCGGATTACAAAATGTTCCACAAGTTTTTACAGTACATTTTCTATCGTCGGACGCGGACTCGTCGAGATTAAAAATATAATCATTGTCTATGTATATTTTTAAGTAATTGGATCGCGATTGGGTTTCGGAGGGGGTCGAGAGGGTTAAACGAGGGATATTTTATTTAATCATTTTAATAGGAATTTATGTAATTTGTAGTCCTTTTTAACATTATTTTTATTAATATTATTGGCAACCATTTTTTTTTCGAAAGGCCTACGCTATTTGCCCAGCAATGTCTCAACAGCTTCACCGGATTACGATTATTGGCAACCAATCTTTGACTATGTTAATACTAATGATATTACAAGTTTCTTGCAATCATTTCAATGTTCTAAGAAAATGGTGGCCCGTTTGTTAGAATTTCCCAGGGAGTTTCTGTGGCAAGTCAGAATCTATGCTTCGTGGTTATATTTCCGATCCACTTCACTTGTGCACAATAACCAAACTATATCACGTAAAACATAACGAATATTACAAGATCTAGAGTCGAATAACAATATGATAAATAAAATTCAATACATGCCATTTTGAGATCCTGCCAAAAACTGTTTAAGTGTTTGTTGTAGTATATACTAGCCTCTGCCCGCAACTTCATCCGCGTGTAATGGTTACTGTGGGCCAACGCCAACATGCAGTGGAAGCTCTCAAGAAGAAAAGAACCCCAATTTTAAACATTCTTCAATGGTGCTACGCTCCTATTGGTCTTAGCGTGATGATATATATCCTATAAGTTTCCTCGATAAATGAGCAATATAACACTGAAATAATTTTTCCAATCGGACCAGTAGTTCCTGATTTTTTTTTATCGAAGCACGACATAGTGACTGCACTATGCCTGATGTTAAGCATAGTACAATCCAAAAACATCGGCAACCACCGAGAGACAGATTATCCATCGCCGGTCGCTGCTGTCATGCCGGCCATAATGACGAAAGTCTCCCGGTACTGGATATGCCCAGGCTGATCCCGAAACGCGACGCGCAAAAGCAAGTCACTATGACGGGCTTTTTCGCCATATGCATGGTGGTTGCGACCCAGTCGGGCTGTAAAACCCTACCACCCCGCTTTCGCCATTGCCTCGTTCGTAATTCAGCAGGGTGCACCACGTGCAGGTGAGGTTAGCCTGGGTGTCTTAAGTCTTAAGATGTTACTCGACACCCCTTACACCCCAATCCCTTATCCCCTACAACGTCACAAATTCACAAACTTTACCTCTTTATAATATTATTATTGAGATTAAATAAATAATTAAATCACTTAAAATTGAACGCGACTCGTAGGTACTTTTTTATTTTCTTATTCATATTAAAATAATATATGTGTTATACAGATAAGCCTTTCGAAAGAAATTATCTAAACTACAGTGAAAACCGTACTGAAATATGTTCAGCAAGTTCAAAAGAACTTATAGAAGATACAGACAAAAACGGAAAACGACATTTTAATCATAATTATTGAAAATATAAAATTAATTAACCACTAACTTTGGAATGAAAGCCTCTACTAAGTTATGAACACTGATTTCGCGTTGTTACAAAAACTCTCTAAAAAGTTCTTACAGAGCCGCCATCTTGTCAAAACACTGAAGCCATTAACGACAATTTATAACGATAATATTGTTTATAGTGGAAATAAATAGAACCTTATATATGTTTTTCCAATTTTGTTGGTTTCGCACAAAGATATTTTGAATTAGCAATACAAAGGGAAGGAGGTGTGGTCGCAATTTAAAACGAGTCACTCTCTTTCCCTTGACGAGCAAATCGCGACTTATAAAATAGTTACATACCTCCACAAGTTTCTCGAAAATCAGGACAGCAGTCTCCCAGTTTCAAGCACGCGTGGTCGCAGTAACAAGGCTTGTCGGTCAGGTCCTCGATTACAGCGTTCTGATGCGCTTTCTGCACAACACAGGAACTGTCTCGGCCGGGGCAACACAGATTCGCGTCCCTACAGTAATTCGCGCCGCAGTAACCCGCCATGCATAATGCACTCGCGAAACACAACCAATAACGAAGCATCGTTTAAAATGGGAATGCTATTTTCTTTTTAATTTGAAGGCTTATTTTTTAAATTTAATTTTAGAATGGTTTTTATGTGCTCTACAAATTTGTACGTATCTTTTAATAACAAAAAGTAATGTTTTTTTTTTATTTTCTCGTTGATCACTTGATATTATATTCTATTTTATTTTGATCTTTCTGAAACAAAAGAAATAATACTAGATTAGTATTTTTTTATAATATCCTATTAAAAATATAACAAAGACAATACATGAAAGAATTATAAAACAAAATCTTAAATATTTGATATAACCGATTTAATGCATTGTATTAATTATACTGGAAGTAAACAACTCTTTATTAATCTGTAGAATGATAAAAAAGCAGGTTCGACGTGCCTCCTGTGAGGTTTGAACTCACGACCCCTGGTTTACGAGACCAGTGCTCTACCACTGAGCTAAAGAGGCTATATTCACTTTGTTGAAATTACTAATCTTAATCTAAGCAGTCCTTAATCAACCAACAAGTGATTTAAGTACATTAGTATAATCTATACATACAAATAAAATTGTCTATTATTTGCTGAGGTTAATTGGGACTGGACACATTTTAAAATTATTTTCTCTGGCAGATAATATACTTCACTAAATTATCATCCTTTTTGGTTATTACTCAGTATCATTACGCTTTTCTACAAAGTGCAAATAGTAAAGATAAATTTTCTGAGGGAAATTGTTCTAATTTATATAATAAATACAAACCATATTATACAAGAATACGAAGTCCGTTTAACAAGCAAAGCCGCGTACACTGACTAATGCTATTAGATACTGAGCATATTAATTAACCTCTCAGCTGTTTTTAAAAACATAGATTTCAAAATGGCGGTTCATGTGTTTTAATTTTTTATTTTTTTCACGACATCGTAATTTATAAATTTCTTGGTTAAGTAAAAACACTTCGTACAAATGGAAAAAAAATCATAAAAGTATGATATCACAATAGGTACATGATTTGTTAAGGTTTTGTAACAAATCAGGAATTTTCTAAACTTTATGCTGCCAGCAGTCTGTTGACCTGTACCTCATGTCTACATTCGTTTGTATTTAGCTTAAACCTTTATAGTTTTGAATAGTACCAGGGTTAAAGCTAAATCAAGTGAACTATAAGAACTGTTTCCTAGAATTGTTTATCTAACGAACGTAAACAGTTTTATGGAAGAGGTAAAAGCATTTTAGTTAAATGTTACAGAATATTCAAATGCTGTTATTTATTGCATTCTGAGTTTAATTAACAGATATAACAACGCTCTCTGATAGGAAACTATCTTTTTTTTTCTGTATTCACCTTCAAGTAATCGATACAGAGAATAAGAATGTAAATGTGTATGTACTTTTATAAAAAATGTTTTAATGTTCTCATTATTGTTTTATCCCCTCGTAGAACCAATAGCCACGATAATACCCTGAAAAGTCGTCTTTTTTATATCATAGGCGGTAAACAAAAAGGTGGATCATCTGATGTTAAATTATCACCATCGTCCATAGACACCAGCAACACCAGAGGAGTCGTAAGCGCGTTGCCAGCCTATGTTGGTGGGGAAGGGAGGAAGTGGCACGGGAAAGGGGGAGGGGAGGAATGGAAAGGGGGAGAGAGGGAAGGGAAAGGGGAGGAGTGGACCTTCTTCGCTCGTACTATCTACGCTTCTATACTATACTATCTGGCTACCAGCAAAAGATTAATTACATTTGGTTTAGCCGTTACAGAGGTACGCTCACAAACACAACAGACACTTTAGTTTTATTTATATGTATTGATAAATTATGGATTGTAAACAAATCGTTTATTATTATTATATTTATTTATAAGACAACAAGGGTCCACAAAGACAAAAACAAATTATATACTAATACATAAATTGGTAGTAAATTTAAAAATAAAATTAAAATTGAGTAACTATATTGATATTATATATTATTATATTTTATGTTTTATAATATGTGCAACTAAAGTTTAAATTAAACAGACGAAACCGTAGTGAATACATTGTATGAGATAAGCGGCTTTGCAGTACGAGCAAGGCAGATCTCTACTGAAGACAAACTTAGACAATGAGCTTACGCCGCCTGAATTTGAATCAGGAGGCAGGCAACCTTGGTTATATTATTTCGTAAATTATCTTCTGAATAATAATAACAGCACAACGAAAACATTTTTGTTGACTGTTGAAACGCGAAACATTTTTTTAACATTCACATGAGATTAGAAATTGATATTATTCGATCTATAAATATTCTACAATTTATATCCCTTTAATAACAAAATTCCTAACGCTTCTTCTTGATATTCGAAATTGAGATTTTGGCGGTGTATATTCGTATATTTTCTTCACATAAGAAAAAAAGCGTTAGGCCTCTTCCATACTACTTCTCTCTCTCCCAATAATCTATATTTTTTATTGCAAATTACGTTAACTCATCGTGTTCTAAGGGAAACGAGATGATGACTTTATATAATTTACTATGAAAAAAATAATGATAGATAATTAAAAAAAAATACAGAATCAAATCCAATACACAACCAGCAGGGCACGAAGTTCGTTGCTAGAATTACATATTCACAAATACACATATACATACTCATTCACAGTAGATAAAATAGAAAAAAGAGATAAAATCGCATGAAGGGAGAGAGAAGCTTTTTAGAAAATGTAACAAACAAATGATACACATCCTAGAATTTAGAATTATTAAATTAAATTACATTCATTAATATTAGGATTTTTTGAGAAAATTTATATAAATAACATGCGGGTATACCGTGTACCACGGCGTGGTTACAGGAGGCCGAGGGCAGATTGGCCACCCGAAAAAAAAAGCCATAACCGAGAAAAGACGAACTATAAATGCCTAAGGGTAGAGCATGCCGTACAGCTTAATCGTGTGGTCGCTTTGTTACACAACGGTAGTGTTTTATACAGAATTTAGTTGAATCGTAGTAACAAGTGAAACCGCGTCTTGCAACTAGTAATTTATAAGGAAGAGGCTTTATACCAGTTATACCATGATCATAGTCTCATGTATATCTAGAGAAATGCTACCTCACACCCTGTCTTGGTTTTCTATCCCACAAAAGGCGAGCTCAGGCAACCCTAGAATTAACAAGGTTGTAACTACAGTTATTTATAAAGGATTCTTTAACCATATATGTAAGGTATTTGACCCCAAGGGCTTTGAACTCAGCTGAGACAGAGGTATCGCTGTCTTTCTCTTCTTTTTTCAATTACGCTCCCTTTTATGGAGGAGATGTGTTTATTACAGGTATATATAAAAAGTAAACAAACACAGCCGACGACCATTGAATGGAGACGATCATATGTAAGGTTGTTTCACTTCTAAGTATTTTTTCATATAGAAGAACTGGTTGTATATTCAGATTCAACTGAAGAATGGTGTAAAAGATTTTTATGAAATGTCGTGTACACGGGAAGCTTATACAATTCCTCAATCGATGGAGAACTTGAACTGTTTGTCAAGTTTTAATAAAGAAATCTAAAAAATGTTCTTCTCAATCACAGCCGACTTTTGTGTATTCTTTTTTTTAACATTATTTTTGGCAACCAATCTTTCAGATTATTACTGCCATTGTCGCGTAGTTAATAATATTACAATATACAATAATCGTACGATCATCTCAATATTAAGCATCGTGTGAATCAATATTCAAACAAGATGGTGGATCCCTTGTTAGAACTTTCCAGGGAGTTTTTATGGCATCTCAGAATTTCATGCTCCGTGGTATTATTTTCCATTCACTTCACTGTGCATACAATGAACTAACTACATTACGTAAAACACCAGCAAATTTACACAATATACAGTCAAATAACACAAGATTATGAATAAAATATAAAATCCACTAGATGACAGACTAAAAACCTCCCAAAAACTCTCGTGTAATCTTGTATACTAGAAATATAATAATTAAAAAATTGATAGGCCAAAAAGTATATGAATGATAATTTTAGATTGCATATAAAAAAAATTGAGCCGTCACTGAACGCCTGGCAGATGTGAATTGTTTTTTATAAGTTATATGGGTTAAAGAACAGATTACAACAGGAATCATCTGTGGCATAATGAAAAGATAAAGCATTACAAAAATTTGTTCCATAAAAATTTTCTGAAAAGATGGTCGTACCATTGTTAGAAATTTCCAGAGTTTTTTGGTATCTCAGAATTCACTCATGCTCCTTGCATTTTCTAAACACTTCACATGTACACAATAACCTCAATATATTAGGATAAATACCACCGATATTACAAAATATAGAGTTAAATAACACAAGGTTATAAATGAAATATAAAAGCCACACTACATGATCCCGCCAAAAACTCAAAAATACTCTAATGAATTTATGTATTCAAATCTAAAATATCATGCAGTGACAAAAAAATTTACATCACTGCTACAACACTACACGATCACCCCCACACACGTGCACGACTACACGCTTACACATGGAAGTGTAAGGGTTTTATTTATTATTTCCCTTTTCAAACTGGAAAAATTCTAATTTTCCGATAAAAATTAATGGAGGAGTTGTTGAGGCGTGTATGCTTGGTACACATATGCGTCTCAACAACTCAAACATATATGAATAGTTAGCTAGGTTAGCTAAGATAGGTCGCGAGTTTGCATGTAACAGGCAATAGCCAAGCTGAGGTGCGCCGTGCACCCTAGAGCTAGTTGCCCAATTAAAATCGGCTGAGTGCCTTAAGCGCTCGCCTTAGTGGTTCGGTGAAGCTGTTAAGACTTTGCCAGGTCAACAGCGTAGCCAGTTCGAAAAAAAAATCTAAAATATCATATTTGATTGAAGAAGGCATTACTTTGCGGAAATTCATAATTAAATATTGGAATCATATGTATGGAAACTTCCAGGCGGATGTTTAAAGGGATAAGAAAAATTAAGTACATGACAAAAACGTGCACCGTGGGCACTGAATTTATACACGGGAATTATTGTGAAGCGATAACTCCTTTAGCCGCGTAGAGCGATCTTTGGTAAGAGAATAACTTTTCTTTATATATCATAGGATACCAGCAATACCTGGGGAGCCAAGAGTGCGTTGCCAGGCTGTGTTTGGAAGAGCGAAAGGGGCAAAGGGAGAGGAAGGCGGAGGGGAGGTGATCCTCCGACGCTCTCACTGACCGAACGAAACACAACAATGCAAGCACTTTTACTTCACGTGGATATCTGTTGGTCGAATGATACTACCCCGGATGAGCCGATCCATTCATGCTGAAACCAGTAACAGCTTCAGCGTGACTCTACCACCTACAGACTTAGAGGTTCGCCTCGGTAACAGCCAGTGAAGCATCTGTTACGTTCAGCCCATCATATATTTCATCTATACTAATATTATAAAGAGGTAAAGTTTGTGAGTTTGTGACGTTGTGATGTTGTGACGTTGTTTGGGGTAGTCTCAGGAACTACTGGTCCGATTTGAATAATTCTTTCAGTGTTATATAGCTCATTCATTGAGAATGGTTATAGGATACCATCACGCTAAGACCAATAGGAGCGGAGCACAGATGAGAAATGTTTCAAAATCGGGATGTTTTTTCCTTTTGAGAACTGCTGTGTGTTAGTGTATCTATTCCACGCGAACGAAGTCGCGGGCAGAGGCTAGTTTTTCAATAAACTTAATAATATTGTATATAATTATTCTGAGTGCCAATACATGTGAAAACCAAATTAATGTTAATAATTTCAATTCAGAAGTTATGAAATTTAAATATTTTAAACTATTATTGATGTTAAAAAATCAAAAAAGAACGCAGTTACTCCATTGTACAGTTCTTAGGACTGCTTTGACTCATTTACCTTAATGAATTTCTTAGAAGGACCTGGTTTTTTTTTTTTAAATGACTACGCTATTAACCCAGCAAGGTCTTGACAGCTTCACCGGTCTATACAAAGAATTTCATGATTATCCTTAAACCTGTTTCCGAGAAATGACCACATCTACACCTATGTTATGAATGTAAATATAACGTTTTTGTACTATTTCAATTTTGATTTAAAAAAAAATTATGCAAGTGTCTAGTAATCTACAATAATATTATAAAGAGGTATAGTTTGTGAGTTTGTGACGTTGTAGGGTGTAACCTCAGGAACTACTGGTCCGATTTGAAACATTGTTTCAATGTTATATAGCTCATTTATCGAGAATGGTTATAGGGTGTATATCACGCTAAAATCAACAGGAGCGGAGCATCAATGTAGAATATTTAAAAATCGGGGTTTTTTTCGCCTTGAGAGCTCCCGCGTCGCGGGTAGAGGCTAGTTAGTAATAAAATACATTTCAATCATTTTTAGAAATGTTTGTCTGTTGGTCTGTTTGTATGAACACGCATCACTGCTAAAGTGTTGGGTTAGCAATAAAACCACACCAAGAAAATCATAAAGCATATCTTCGAGAATGACTTTGTTTCATTAAAATCGATCCACTCTGTCAAATGTTATTGTAATTTTAATGACATTGCGAAGTATGTACGAGAGAAAAGTCGATAAGCAAATGAACTTAATACATTCAGGTAACTTTATTAATCGGAGTTTTTGGCGGGATTTCAGTCTGTCATGTAGTGGATTTTATATTTTATTCATAATCTTGTGTTTCTTGACTCTATATTGTGTAAAGTTGGTGGTGTTTTATGTAATATGGTTGGTTTATTGTGCATAAGTGAAGTGAATGGAAAATAATACCACGGAGCATGAAATTCTGAGGTGCCACAAAAACTCCCTGGAGGGTTCTAACAAGAGATCCACCATCTTGTTAGAATATTGATTGACACGACGCTTGATATTGTAATAATCGTACGACGCTTATAATATTATTGATTACTCGACAATGGCAATAGTAATCTGAAAGATTGATTGCCAAAAATAAAGTTAAAAAAAAAAAAAAACTTTATTAATCACTGTTATTTACATAATGTTTCATGTGGATAAAATCGCAGGCAGCAGTGTTTTTTTTTTATATCATATAGGTGGCAAATGAACATGCGGGTCACCGCCGTCTATAGACACCAGCAACCCCAGGGGAGTCGCAAGTGCGTTGCCAGCCTGTGTTTAGGGGAATGAAGAGAAAGGGAGAGGGATTAGAGGACAGGGGAAGGGAGAGGAGAGGGGAGTGGAGGAGAGATGGGTCTCCGGCGCTCTCACTGACCGAACGAAACGTAACAATGCAAGTACTGTTACTTCACGTTGGTTTTTCGTGAGAGGGTGGTGCTACCCCGAACTAGCCGACCCATTCATGCTGAAACCAATAATAGATTCAGTGTGGCTCTACCACCTACAAAGAGAATGAAGAAAGATGAATATGAGAATTGCTTACTTAGCTAGAATTAAATAAGCAAGGTACAATTCAAAGCGTACATAAAACTTTTATATTTTTTCGAACTGAGGAAAAAGTATGGACAATCGTTAACGAGCGCGGTCAAACAATCTGAATGTTTCCACGTAAACAATAAATTTTTTTGTTCGCTAAAACAGAAGCTATCGAATTTTCTGTTAACTTTTTTTTAATACAAAATATTGTCCGATTCGTATCTATAGAAATCCACTGTTTAGTTTTATATGATGTGCTTTATTCCTATTTTGCATTATAATTCTATATCGTTATTATCTTTCTATCCAATTTTTACAAAAATATTTAACCAATTTATCAAACCTTCTGTCCCATGCTACGAATCGGTGAGGCACGTTTAATAAATAACTGAAAATTAATAGTGAACTGAATATGATTTATGTTATTATTTTCAATCCAATTGATCATTACACAATAGTAAACTATACTACATATTCAAATAACCCAAGTTTTTTAAACTATATAATTAAAATCTACTACCAAATGTATGTAAGCGTAACTCACGTCGCCCCTAAACCATCATCCTTAACGACACACACAACAAAACTCAAAAATTCAATTATAACCAAGTCAAAAACAAATGAGAATTCTCCCTCATTACAATACATTGGTTTTGACGGGTATATAACATACTCGTGAATTAATAATCAGAACGTTAAGAAGTTCGCGGTTCGGGTGTATGGTCCAAGTTAAAGAAAAATATAGTGTTACGCTCTGTATATAAATTAATTAATAAATAACAGATATATCATCGAACGTGGGAATCAATTGAGCATTTAAAATAGTCCGCTTCTAACTTTGTCGAATCGTTACACACGCTGAGTTACACCGTGGAACGTTAACATCAATAAGTTTCACCAATTGACAATGATTAAAATGACGTCACAATTTATCATCATCAGTTTTATCAATTTTTGATCTTGTTCCCAAGTTTAATACTAAAAACTTTAAAATATTGTATAATTACTGCAATAAATCCTATGGGAAACTCAAAATAGATCTTCCGCTGACAAAATTAGTGCATTTGGACACAGAAATGTTCTTAGACAAAATTACGGTTTCTGACAAATTACTACGTGAGCTGACTTTACATTTAGAGCATTTGTTGAGGCTGCAGAATATGAAGTAAGCACTATACTATTTCCACTTTAGATACATTGCGTATGCATCATACAACTGAATTATATATATTAAAATAATATCGTTTAAATATAAATAATATTGCTTTGTATATTAGTATTTATTTCCGAATTATCTATTGATATAAACATTGAAATACATATCTAACACGCAAATAATAGATAAAGTAGTTATATAGAAAGTAATTATAAAACCCTAATGTTTTGCGCGCAATGAATATCTAGCAACAGATAGAACAAAGACTTGCCAAATAAATATGGTAACACTTTGATTTTAAGGGCTAATTATTTTATTGAAGTAGTAACTTTAACAGTTACAAAATGCTTGACGATGCAACAAGTTTTAATAAATGTAACTGTAAGTAACTATTGTCATTGTTATAGTCACTTTAATTATTACAATAACCAACATTTTGGTGCAAATCGGTCTAATAAAAATATAACGTCTTATGTAAAAAAGAACTAGCAACAAAAATGAAAACTTATAACAATGGAATAGCGTGTTCTCTTTTGAAATCAATTATAGTCTGAATTGATTAATTTATCTACCTATTGAAATTATTTAATTAGTCTGATTTTCAAATCTATTAGCAAGCGGAGCAATAATTATACACATGTTTATAGAGTTTACTAGGTAATCAAACGTATGATGAGCTACACAGTCTCATTACAAAATATAAATATTAATAAAGTAGTCCGACATAAGCCGCGCAACTAGTTTTAGTATGAATGGGTCTGCTCGCCCGTGCTAGTATCACCCTCTTACAGAAAACCGACGTGAAGTAATATTGCTTTCATTGTTGCATTTCGTTCGGTCAGTGAGAGTGCCGGAGGACCACCTCCACTCTCTCCCTTCTCGCCCTCCTCTCCCCATCCCCTATTCCCCACCAATACAAGCTGACAACACCCTCGCGACCCTTCTGGTGTTGCTGGTGTCTACGGACGTTGGTGATCAGTTAACATCAGGTGACCCACCTGTTCGTTTGCCTCCTATGATATAAAAAAACCGCAATGTGGTCGGTCGCGTTTACCTACATGTCATGACGCGAAACCATAAATATATCTTCTACAGAAATAATACCGCTCAACGCGCCTAGAGAAATTTTTACTTCTAAAATCGTTCAACTCGTGTAAATTAGACCACAGCTCATACCTGACGAAGCGTACTTAAATCTCAACAGAAAGTTGTAACATAATGACTTAAAGTTGGGACACGAGTAAAAGCGGAATTTCAAAATCGGTTACGCTTCATTAACCAATAATGGAAGTTTGTTTCAGAGCCTTTGTCATAACTTCACGCTGTATATGTGTTTTATCATATATGGAATTCTGTCTTTACATATAGTTCTTGGGAAAATTGTATACTAGTGATTTTTAAAAATGATACATCTGTCTGTTTGAATGTCAGGATTCAACTCAAAAACATCTTGACCGATTTATACCTACAATTTTCATTAAGAAAATTTACCAAAAACACTCCTGAAATTGGTTTTTTTTTTGTCAACCGTTTCCCATGAAACGTTATTTACATTATGTATAATGTAAAAATTGATAGGCTATGGAAATTACTAGTAGTAGTATTATATTTTATAAAAAAAATATATAACAAATTAAAAACTTATTTAATTCTCACCTGGATTCGATGAATTTCTGTACACAAGAAATATCTAATATCTTTAAACGGGCAATCCTTATATTTTTATATTAGTATATATTCAGGATCTCGTAAACTGCTAGATCGATTTCCTTGAAATTTACTATGTAGGTTGTTTCGGGGACGATAAATCGATCTAGCTAAATTTTTTAATGAAAAAATGCTAATTGTGTGAGGAAAACCTAAAAGTTTTTTGAAGAACCGAGCTAGGCTCGATTGTTCAGCTACTATATCAGAAAAAGCGGAAAATGGCAACAGTGTAAAAACGCGTGACAAGCCGCGGGCAGATGCTAGTTTCTTTCAACGATTTTTATTCTGTATTCCGTGTACACAATTTGATTCATTTTTGGCAACATAACTATCTTCTAAAACCGACTTTCTTTGATTGATTGATACCATTAATGTAAATGGATAATGAATAAATATCAAATCGTATTTTTTTTTTTGGCAACCATTCTTCGAGATTAATACAGTCATTTTCGAATAGGTATATATACGAATAAAATAATATAACAAGTATGTTATGAGAATCTAAATATTCTAATAAGATAATAGTACCCCTGTTAGTACATTCCAAGGACTTTTTGTGACATCTTAGAATTCATTTTTCATCCATTTCACTAGTGCATAATAACCGAGCTATAGTACGTGAAATGCCACCAATATTATATAATAACGAGTTACATCACACAAGATTACAAGATTACAAATAAAATATAAAAAAATTACTAGACAATTCAGTACCCCGCCAAAAATTCTCATAAAAAGTTTTAAATTTCATTAAGAACTTATATTACAAACTTCTTCAATTAAGAACTACTATCAAGAATCATTGTTCTAAAATTAAACTTCTATTATTTAACTGAATAACATTTTTATTGAGTTTTTGGCAGGATTTTCGTCTGTCATGTAGTGGATTTTATATTTTACTCATAATATTGTGTTATTTGACTATACATTTTGTAAATTTAATGATGTTTTACGTCGATCCCTTGCCGCTCCAACATCACGGTCTGTCGGTACACCGTGGGGTTTTAGTCCGCGGGAGTCGGACATAACCCACTCTCTCCCCCGGGAGAGTGTATATCCATAAGGGATTTCCCCACATAAAAAGAAAGAAAATTGGTGTTTTACGTAATATAGTTAATTTATTGTGCATAAGGCATCCACCATCTTGTTAGAATATTCATTCACACGACGCTTAATATTGAAATGAACGCACGAAGCTTGTAATATTATTGACTACGTGACAATGGCACTGAAAGATTGATTGCCAAAAAAAAAAAAAACATTTTTATTGAAATTCTTCATCTAACTGCAACATGAAGTTCATATTTGAAGGTACAGAATAAAATAAATGCTTTTCTGTAACTTTTTAATAATCTATTGTAATAAAATAATCGATTCTAACTAATCGTATTGGCGATCGTGTTTTAATTGATCTTGTAGTGAACGATTCAAATTCAAAGCGTTCAATCACTGAACAGTTCCGAACTAAAGATTAATTAGCAACTCTTGAGTTTGTTCCCAATTACGTGGTACCTGGTACAAAGTTCCTATCAAACTTTGCCGTATTAAGGGTCTTGAGATGATGGAATTATGGTTCAATTAATATTAAACTGTTCGAGTATTGTTAAAGAAGTACTGAATTTCATATTTATCGTGATACTTAAGATAAACATTTCAGATATACGTAAGAAAACAGTAGTAAAGTGGGAAAACGCGTAAATTTAAAAGTTATTAATGCTAGAACATGTTTTGTGGATTTAGGACACAATAATTTTGTATTGGATTGCAGCTAAAATACACGAGATGTAACTCGAATAATAACGCAATAATCTTCGCCTTAAAAATAATAAAACTGAAAAAAAAAACACGCACCAAAATGTCATCATGTTCCTCCTAGTGTTTATTCTTCTCTGCTATTTATCTCATGTAATATATTTTTTTGTTTGTTTTAGCATACAAGCCTTTTGTCCGTTATTTCACATATACGTAACAAATGTAATTAATAACTATATAGTGTGTCGTATCAGAAGATATACGGGTAATTATAATTTTTTTTTTATCCTAACACCACATAGTTACTGCACTATGCCTGATGTTAAGCATAGTACAATCCAAAAACATCGGCAACCACCGAGAGGCAGATTATCCATCGCCGGTCGCCGCTCTCATGCCGGCCATAATGACCAAAGTCACCCGGTACTGGATATGCACAGGCTGATCCCGAAACGCGACGTGCAGAAGCGAGTCACTATGACAGGCTTTTTCGCCATATACATGGTGGTTGCGACCCAGTCAGGCTGTAAAACCCTACCACCCCGCTTTCGCCATTTAGTATTTTTATTTTTAGTATACGGTTATACTTGTCGGGGGTGAGCAATAATGACCTATTTATTATTGTATGTGTATTACCTATATACATACATTAATAATATAAACGTGATGTGTCCGTACTTTTTACATTTTAATAAAAAAAATGTTGTAAATATCTAGGAATAAGTGACAAAATACATTTGAACTGTTTCTAGAAATGTCTGTCTGTCTGTCGCTTTGATTGGACACGGATGACTGCAAAAGTACTGCATTCACAATAAAAACTCATCAAAAAGATTATAATATCCTCGAATAACATTTAATCTTTATTTGATTAAAATCGGTCGACTTTGTCAAAAGTGTTTGTAATTTTAATATTGAATCGCTCGGTGAAAAATGTCAAGGTATGTTTGTTTATTTATTTGTTGCGCTTTCGTGCCTTAACTTTTCAACCGATAACCTTAAAATTT
Organism: Antheraea mylitta; assembly: GCA_014332785.1. NCBI lineage: Eukaryota > Metazoa > Arthropoda > Insecta > Lepidoptera > Saturniidae > Antheraea > Antheraea mylitta. Next base: position 1,003,462 of record JACEII010000096.1, read on the forward strand.
TATATAGACCTTGTTAGGGGTATAGATAGTTCATACGGTACCTTTCAACCGGAAAAAAAAGTACTGTTTCCAAATCTATAATAACACAAATAAAACTGCGGACAAATGCTAATTTACCAATATATTTTTTATATCATAGAAGCCAAATTATGGGGTGTAAGGGGTATCGAGTAACATCTTAAGACTTGAGACACCCAAGCCAACCTCACCTGCACGTGGTGCATCCTGCTGATCAACGAACGAGGCAATGGCGATAGCGGGGTGGTAGGGTTTTACAGCCCGACTGGGTCGCAACCACCATGTACATGGCGAAAAAGGCCGTCATAGTGACTCGCTTTTGCGCGTCGCGTTTCGGGATCAGCCTGTACATATCCAGTACCGGGTGACTTTATATATTTTTATAATGTTTATAATTTTATTTATAATTATAATCTGTCTCTCGGTGGTCGCCACTGTTTTTGGATTGTACTATGCTTACCATCAGGCATAGTGCAGTCACTTTGTCGTGATTCAATAAAAAAAAAAAAAAAACATACAAGTGGAAAACCTTCACTGACTGAACGAAACGCAACAAGGCAAGCACTGTTACTTCACGGCGGTGTTTCTGTGGATCAGGTGGTAGTACCGCGGACGAGCCGACCCATTCATGCTGATACCAGTTGTAGCTTCAGCGTGGCTCTACCATCTACTATCTATAATTCTCTCAAAACATAAAGCTTATTCTCAATATAAAATAATCCAATAGCAAAAACTAGTATACTAACAACAACTGTAGTTAAAATACCTAAGAATAAATACAACGTATTTATTAGCAAGAGTAACCCCTATAAATTATAATAGTTTAGCTTTGCGGTTTGTGACCGAGGGACTTAAAGTCACAGCGAATCCATAATTCTTACAGATACTTTATTATTTGACCTCTTAGGGGTCATCCCGAATACCTGAGTCAGAGGTCAAAGGGTTGGGAAGAAAAGAATCGTTATTTTTATTGAGTTGTCTGGGTGGTTATTCGAGAAATTAGGACGTTTGTAGATTTAACATTCCTTCTCCCTTATAATGGGTATATCGGTTCATACCAATTCACCAAATATATCGCGATATCGGTTAACCAGAAATCACAAATTGATTAACATAATGCTTCGACTCAGTATCCAAACACGTTAACAACTCAGCATAGCTTTTAAATCAGCTTTGTTACTATAAAGTATATTTTAGATATAACTAATTTCCTAAAATATTAAAGATCAAAGGAATAGAACGTATGTAACGATTATACCAGAGCATAATTTAGTCCAGCAGGGCGTCCCCGAGATCAAATAATTCACGTACGAATGTCGGAAAGCCAGGAAGGGTCCCAGGAATATGTTTATTATATTATAACTCTACGGCTCCGGTCCTAGGGGTATTAAAGGGCTTACGATGTTGTACATAACATTTAGTGCTTACGGCTTACATTACCCTCGATTAAATAGGAAAATAACGTGTCTGGTTTACGGAACGACATATTATTTTATGAACTTTAACATACTGACGTATTATAAAGGTCATTTTAACTATAAATATACCATAAAGAATGGAAATGCAAGCCCTATAAAAACAATAACGTCATTAAACCAAAAATAGTTAATAATAATTAAACAGTTAATGTTTAATACATTACTAATAATAATAAAAAATAATAATAATAATATGCTCACGGATACGATTTTTACGTAAAAAAAAAATATTACATATAAGTAATAAAAAAGGTGCGGACCAAGAGTCTGCAGAATAAAACAAACTAAAAAAAAAATTATAAAGACTAGATTAGACACTAGACGTTGATTTGTATTTCTGACTGAAATTGATTGGCCGCGGCCACGACTCACTACAACAAAAAAATGAGCCGTCTCGGGACGCCTGGCAGATGTGAAACATCGAAATTGTTTGTACAAGTTAGATACATAAAATACTAAGAATGAGCTATGGCATAATGGAAAGATAAAGCATTACAAATTAGTTCCATAAAATAATTATTGCTTATTTATTTGATTAAATAAATATTGATTTTTATTAAATACAAACATTCAACTAGGTGCAGCGCGGTGTGTTTGGCGGCATTTATCAAAAAGCGCTAGCCCCTCGGCGCATGACGCATAACATTAGTATAATGAGTGGACGACAAAACAATTTGAATCTTATGTTTATACAGATAGGGTTGCAATTGTTTTTATATATTTAGTTAATAGTGCAAAGTTCGTGTTGTGCATCGCGACGTCGCGTCGCTAAGCCAACAATCAGTTATGGATGTTTTACATCAAAACGGTTGACATTATTTTCGCGAACTATAAATAAAATAGTTAGATATGTAACAAGTAATAGAAATACTGACTACGCTATTGACCTAGCAAGGTCTTAACAGCTTCACCGGACTTACTGGTTTAATATTCTGCTAACGTCTTTCTTTTGCTGGTTTCAGATTCATTTTTGATGTGAAATATCTATAGGCGCAGGTAACCCTGATTGTTGGCGTGACGACTGTGTGAGACGTGGCGACGCGATAACATGCGCTTACCTTTAGTGTGATTTGAGATTCGTTCGATTCGAACAATTTCGATGTTTCACATCTGCCAGGCGTCCCGTGACGGCTCACATTTTTTGTCAGATACACGACCCTCAAATTACATGAAACGTTCTTTTGCAGTGCGACGTGACAGTAGTCAATCAATTTCAGACGGAATTGCAAAGTAACGTCCACTATAACATTCAATTATAAATTTCCACAAAGTAACGCTTTCATTAATCAAATACAATAAAGATATTAGTTTTTTTTTTGTAGTCCGGTGAAGCTGTTAAGACCTTGCTGGGTCAATAGCGTAGTCATTTCGCAAAAAAAAGTTTTTTTTTTTGTGGGAATTAATCATCTATTAGTTTATTACTACCATTGTCATGTCGTGTAGGTAATGGTATTACAAGTTTCTTGCGATAATTTCAACGTTCTAACAAGATGGTAACCGTTTTTTAAAACTTTTTTCAGACAGTTTTTTTAATATGTTAAAACTCATATTTCGTGGTACTATTTTCCATTCCCCTCATTTGTTCGCAATAACCAAACTATATCAGGTAAAACACCACCAATATTACGAAATATAGACTCAAAAACTATTGTTTTTGTATGAAATAGGGGTATAATGAGGGGTGTAAGGGGTGTCGAGTAACATCTTAAGACTTGAGACACACAAGCCAACCTCACCTGCACGTGGTGCACCCTGCTGAATAACGAACGAGGCAATGGCGAAAGCGGGGTGGTAGGGTTTTACAGCACGACTGGGTCGCAACCACCATGCATACGGCGAAAAAGCCCGTCATAGTAACTCGCTTCTGCGCGTCGCGTTTCGGGATCAGCCTGTGCATATCCAGTACCGGGTGACTTTCGTCATTATGGCCGGCATGACATCGGCGACCGGTGATAGATAATCTGTCTCTCGGTGGTTGCCGATGTTTTTGGATTGTACTATGCTTAACATCAGGCATAGTGCAGTCAGTATGTCGTGCTTTGATAAAAAAAAAATAGAAGCCATTACATAGACTAGGATTCCGCCAAAAAGTCCAGGCATAAGTTTATTGTAAAGATTCCTACCTTATTTCTATGACTTTGAATTTACTTTTTACTTTCTATCTAAACATTAAAGCGCCAAGATTTAAATTGTTTAAAAATATCCATATGAGTATATTGTAACATGCAAAGCAGAAGTAGATTGCTAGTTAAACCAATAAAATACAAAATTGCGTTGAAATTGACACTCGCGCTGTTCGTGTTAGTTCGACATTGAGCGACCGTTACGAATGCAGTATAATTGGATATTATTTACTCTATATTTCTGTATATAACAACTATTTTATAAAAAGACAAACAGGAAATACGTAATTGACAACTTTAAATACTTAATGATCCATTTAACAGTTACAGACTTCTAAGGCTAATTAATGATAGTTTATATTACACAATTTAAAACCATTACTTATCTATACTAATATTATAAAGAGGTAAAGTTTGTGACGTTGTAGGGGTTAATGTCAGAAACTACTGGTCCGATTTGAAATTCTTTCAGTGTTATATAGCTCATTTATCGAAGAAGCTTATAATAGCACTAATGAAGAATGTTTGAAAATCAAGGGTTTTATTCCTATTATTTTGTTAAGAGCTTCCGCTGCGTGTTAGCGTTAGCCCAAAGTAACTATTCCACGCAGAAGAAGTCGCGAGCAGAGGCTAGTGTCCAATAAACAAACGTATAGTCGGTCAATTAAGAAAACCATTTAACATTCAGTAGGCACTGTGGCTATTTATCCGAGCAGATACATAGAAGTCTTTCCGATCTTTTTTTTTTCTCGAACTGACTACGCTATTGACCTAGCAAGGTCTTTACAGCTTCACCGGACTACTAAGGCGAGCGCTTAAGGCACTCAGCCGATTTTATATTGGCAACCAGCTCAAGGGTGCACGGCACACCTCGGCTTGGCTCTTGCCCGTTGCATGCAAAAATCGCCACCTAACTTAGAGTCTTTCCGATCAACAACATTTAGCCATTATAGGCCCAACTCTCTCTAATATTGGACGTCTTGTAGCGGTAACGGAAGTAGTCGAAGTAGAAGATAAGTCCATTTAAATCATTTGAATATCATTTTAGTTAATAAAAATATTATAAAGTCGATATTAAATCATTAAAATTAATTACAAAAATAGAAATAACTACATATGTAATAATAAAAATGGAAACATGAAAATGTCGTATATAGTCACTGAAGTCAAAAACTCGTCTCCGTAATTTAGAACAAACTTCACAAATTTACATACAAATCACACGAGCGTAGTAAGAAAGTTTCCGTTAAATATGGAATAATTGTCATTAATTTCGAGTTAAATGAGAAGTCTGACTTATTATTGTTCCAAAGTTGGAACGAACGGGACGGGTGCTTCAAAGATGTTCTAGAAAGCTGGGAACTAGTTAGCAACGATACCGTCAGCTCGTGGATTCATTAGAATTTGACCAACATTTGTTAATATGTCAGACTTTGGAGCCAATATTTGTTAAATTTATTTTGTCAAATATTGTGTGTCTTTTAATTGATTTGAATAGAATGTTGAAGCGAAGATGATTCAGTGATTAACATGTTTGGAGACTGCATCGATTATCATAGATTCAAATTGTTGTTAACGAATTGAAACTTTCGGTAAAAGTGGTAGAGCCACGCTGAAGCTATAACTGGTTTCAGCATGAATGGGTCGGCTCGTCCGGGGTACAACCATCCGACCCACAGAAACACCGACATGAAGTAACAGTGCTTGCATTGTTGCGTTTCGTTCGGTCAGTGAGAGCGGCGGAGGCCCACCTATCGTCCCTCTCCCCCCTTTTTCCCCATTCCCGCCAAATATAGGCTGGTAACGCACTTGCGACTTTTCTGATGTTGCTAGTGTCTATGGACGGAAGTGATCAATTAACATCAGGTGACTTGCCTGATCATTTGTCTCCTATGAAAAAAAAAATATAAAAAGGAAAAAATCGTACTTAAATCATAGCATGGTGGTAAGGCTTTTTCTATAACCCACACATAAAGGTGTATTCGGACGATTGCTCTTAGAAGCAAGTCCTCCTTTAGATTTAGCGTATTTACCATCTTGGATCACATCATAATTTTTTTTTTATCATTTCCTTTAGGGGTTGTTGACTATAGTCATATCAGCCCCATCATAACTTAATTATACTAACGTTAAAGACCTTTGTACATCTTTTATAAAATCATTTTTCACTATTTCACATAGCATTTTAACAACCTCACTCGAAGGTTTTGCTAAAATACTATGGAACATGCCGACATCCAATTTATTTAAATTGCACATTTTAATTATTTTAATTTTAACATTATTGTTCTTGCCACAGTCCGTCAGAAAATGGTGAACGTCATCTATAATTCCATATATTGTACAAAATGGTGAAAGACTTTTTTTGATCAAATATAAACTTTTGTGACGGATAATGTTCAGAACGTAACATATGTAGTAAAACAGCGTAGAACCTCTTCATTATTACATCACAGAACCATGGTGTTCGAGGACGCTGACTTTGTAAAATCTTGTACCAAATACCTACCCTTATCTTTAGTTCTCTCATCAAAATATTCTCGCCACATATTATTAATAGTTTTTTACATTTTTCTAATATTTCAGCGTAATGATTATAAATAAACACTTCTACACCATTTAATATTGCTAATTTATCTATGCAGTCAGCCTCGTCGTTACCCTTTAATCCTATGTGTGATGGAACCCGTTGAAGTTTACATGTTATTCCATTCAGTTGCAAATAATATTTTTGTCTTAGGACTGCGCAAGTTATCGATAATCCTCTGATACCAGAGGTATCATCATCTATAAAATGAGATTGTGTTCAAATGCTAAAACATGTAAAGTATCAAAAACTCATTAGTTTATTACCCGAAATACGACGATTCGATTCAATCACAACACGATTAATGCTATGTACAGCGAATCTCCTGTCGAATGATCCCAATATAAATCAGAATAATTAAATTAATGCGGAATCGAAAGCCATTGCGGTAACGCATTGATCTGACATAAATCGAATGTTCTATCAGAGATCAATGTATAATTAAATTATATTAGTATCGCGGTTATTGCCTTCAATGTATAGTATCGTATTATAAAGCCGGAGTTTATTTATGTTTAAACACACAAATAACTGCAGTTAGTAATTCGATAAACTTTTTTTTATAGAACAGAGAATACATTTATAGCTGGTGAAACCGAACCCAACCTTCCTAAGTAAAAAGGAGTTAAATGGTAAAAATCGTCACGTAAGAAAAAAGCGTTGTGCTTTTCTTCTTCTAGTCTCGTCTTTGGTGATTGTGTGTACATGAGCATGTAAGTTAAGAAATTCCAACAACGAACATACTGTAATACCAGTTGTTTTTTTTAACCGACCTACGCTGTTGTCTTTAACGGTCTTTACAGATTCCATTGGACTACCCACTGCCGGTTGTGTAGCTTATAGTATTTAATAAAATAAAGGTTAGGGGTGTGAATTATATAACTGTTATGTTAAATGTATGAGCCTAGGTCGACAAAATTGGCAAAATTTAGATGTCAAGCTCATAAATGGAACAGCACCATCTTTTACCAGACAACAGTTTGCAAAACAATAAAGTAAATTGGTACACACACTAAAAGTATAAAAAAGAAAACACCCGGATACCGTTTTAAAACAAATAAATAACAGTTATTTTTATATAACAGTTCCAAGACCTTAACATAGTAAGTTAAATCGAAATTTAATCTTATATCTTGTTTAATTTTTTGAGATTTCTAGTTTTTATACACCGTAGAAACGGCTTAAATTGAAATTACCTCATTCTTAAATGTAACGACTCTTTATATAATTATAACTTATTTATTGTTAGTTTTTATACAACATTTTCTATTTAATTTACAATTCCCTATTTTATATAGGTAATTTTTAGTAAATGAACATTTTTCTTAAAATAACCACAAATTGATTTCAGCCCTTATATTATTGGCATTAAAAAAGAAAAAAGAGAGAGAATTCGGAATTGAAGATATAAAGAATTTTGTTCCTAACCGCATTTCAATCAATACAAAACTTGCATCATTTCCATTATTCTCTAAAGCCTTCAAACATGTTTGACATAACTTAGTCCCTCCTTAATCAAAAGCACGCCTTTAATTTTGTTTATGTAGGCTTTCTTAGGTCAGGTATTAATATGCAATGTTCAGTGTCAACAAACCATATACTGCAGACGGTAGATAAGAGTACATACTAATGACCGCATATCTGTTAAACGCCTGTTGCTTGATTTAGTATAATGACCTACAAGATAACAATAATTGAATGAATCAGAATATGAGATTATACTACACTTGGCACGAGTGTAATGTACTGATATAACGTCTTAATTGTTTATATGATTAAAGCCCATACCATTCGATACGTATTTCGGCTTTTTTTTCGACTAACTACGCGATTTGCCTTGCAAAGCCTTTACAGCTTCACCGGACTACTAAGGCGAGCGCTTAAGGAAGTCAGCCGATTTATTCAAGCAACTAGCTCAAGGGTGCACGGTACACCTCGGCTTGGCAGTTGCCTGTTACGTGCAGTTCGCGACCAGTTTAAGCTAACTATTCATACATGTATGAGTTGTTGAAAGATATATTTGTACCAAGCATACATATCTCAAAAACTCTTATATATATTTCTTATCGGAAATACATTTTTCGGCACTTAGTCATTTTTGGTAGGAAAAAAACTTATGGGTTCGCATCACCGATGAACTCGACATGCTTGAGATGTATTATGATGCTTGCGTCAAACTAGCGACGCGTGGTATAGCAGTTTGGGTACATGTAATGATATTTTTTATTGAGCTTGTGCAGCTCACCATATGTTTGACTCATTAATATATCGTATAAAAATGTATGTAATTATTGCTTGGAGTGTCAATACATGTAAAAACCACACTAATGTTAATAATATCTACTTACAAATTGAAATTTATATAATTCAGGCTATAACAATTGAAATTGTTCAAATGTTCTAAGTTTTCTCTTCTATCTTTAAAAACCTATAAATGTCATAAATGAGAGACTTTCTAAGGACGGATAAATATACTTTAACACTCTAGTATTACACAACAGATTGAAATTAAATTTTATAGTAATACTGGCTTTTGCACGCAACTTCGTTCGCGTGGAATAGTTACTTTTAAGCTCTCAAAAGGAGAAAACAAAATTATTTTGAATTTTTTTTACACTGTAGCTCCTCGTTTTGGTCTTACCCTGATGACACATAGTTATAACCTTCCTCAATAAATGAGCTATCTAACACTGAAATATTTTTTTTAAATCCGATAAACAAACACTTCAGCTTAGTCCGGTGAAGCTGTAAAGGGCTTGCAAGTAACTATTCCACGCGAACGAAATTGCGGGCAAAAGCCAATCTATACATCGAAAAAAAAACTCCAATTTTTAAACATTCTTTATTGGTGCTCCGCTTCTATTGGTCTTAGGGTGATGATATATAGCCTATAACTATTCTCGATGGAGTTTTTGGCGGGATCTTGGTCTGTCATGTAGTGGATTTTATATTTTATTCATAATCTTGTGTTATTTGACTCTATATTTTGTAAATTTGGTGGTGTTTTACGTAATATAGTTAGTTTATTGTGCGTAAGTAAAGTGAATGGAAAATAATACCACGCAGCATGAAATTCTGAGGTGCCACAAAAACTCCCAGGAAGGTTCTAACAAGGGATCCACCATCTTGTTAGAATATTGACTCACACGACGCTTAATATTGAAATGATCGCACGACGCTTGTAATATTATTGACTACTCGACAATGGCAGTAATAATCTGAAAGATTGATTGCCAAAAATAAAGTGAAAAAAAAAAAAACTATTCTCGATAAATAAGCTACATATCATTGAAGTAATTATTCAAATCGGACTAGTATTTCCTGAGATTATCCCCTACAATGTCACAACGTCACAAACTCATAACGTCACAAACTCACAAACTTTACCTCTTTATAATATTATTATAGATGTATAAAATTAGAAGATCCTGAAAAATAACGCATTATATGAGGAACGGTTAAAATTGAATTTAGCTCATTCTGTCTCATATAAACAATAGCTGTGGTGAAACACAAAACTTCACAGTAATAAAAAATATAGCTGGCGTTGTCGATAGTAAATGTGTCGTTCATTAAATCACAAGCAACAGGCTTCCAGATAATTTGAGAGCCCTAATAAAACCCTTTCCATTAAGTTTATGGTGTTATAGCCGCAAGCGGTCACACGATGTGTTGTTTAAATTAATACGAGTCCATGTTAACTGGACACATTTCAACATTGACCCCTGTACACTTTATTATATTAGTTTTGGTAAACTTTTTTTTTTTTATTGTAGCACCACAAAGTGACTGCACTATGCCTGATGGTAAGCATAGTACAATCCAAAAACATCGACAACCACCGAGAGACAGATTATCCATCGCCGATCTCCGCTGTCATGCCGGCCATAATGACGAAAGTCACCCGGTACCGGATATGCACAGGCTGATCCCGAAACGCGACGCGCAGAAGCGAGTCACTATGACGGGCTTTTTCGCCATATACATGGTGGTTGCGACCCAGTCGGGCTGTAAAACCCTACCACCCCGCTGTCGCCATTGCCTCGTTCGTTATTCAGCAGGGTGCACCACGTGCAGGTGAGGTTGGCTTGGATGTCTCAAGTCTTAAGATGTTACTCGACACCCCTTACACCTCTAACTAAACTTTTCTAGGTAACTGAGTATTTAAAAGATAAACCACCTTTATTAGAAAACTAGTTGTGCCAGCAACTCCGCCCGCATCGAAATGTATTTTGTTTGTCACAAAAATATAAAACGTTTTTTTTTCCGACTACGCTATTGACCTAGCGAGGTCTAAACAGCTTCACCGGACTACTAAGGCGAGTGCGTAAGGCATTCAGCCGATTATTTTGACAACTAGTTCAACGATGCGCGGCACACCTCAGCTTGGACTGTTGTCTGTTTCATGCAATTCGCGACCTATCTGAGCTAACCTAAACTAAACTATATATTCATACTTATATGAGTTATCGAAATATATATGTGTACCAAGCATACATACCTCGACAACTCTTATATGTATTTTATGTCGGATAATTTTTCTAAACTATTTCAGTTCGATAAAACCCTTCCACTATCATGTGTAAGCATGTATGCGTGCAAATGTGTGGAGGTGATATGTGTAATGTTGTTGCAGTGATTTGTGTGAGTATATCGCGCGAGCAGCGTACTCAAGGGCTCCACGCCGAAGGAACGGACATACGCTTGAGCCGCTGTCGGTTTAAAACGTAGAGACACGTCAGATTTACATTGTTATTATATGTATAGAAGATATTAACTGTTATGTTGTTAAATAAAGTGAATTATAATGAATACAACTGTACAATTATTAGAAATTTTCATAACAAAATCTATACCTACTAATATTATAAAGAGGTAAAGTTTGTGAGTTTGTGACGTTGTGATGTTGTGACGTTGTAGGGGGTAATCTAAGGAACTACTGGTCCGATTTGAATAATTATTTTAGTGTTATGTAGGTCATTTATCGAGAATGGTTATAGGCTATATATCATCACGCTAAGACCTATAGGAGCGGAGCACAGATGAAAAATGTTTCAAAATCGGGTTGTTTTTTTCTTTTGAGAACTCGAACGAAGTCGCGGGCAAAGGCTAGTAAACTATATAAATGTATACACTCAAGGTAACACATATTTTCCTTGTATAAGTACGGTCTCCATTCATATCTATTTCCGCAAGGAAACAAATACAGCTGAGGATCTCGTTTAAGCGGATTTAGTGTAAAAGCACTCGTGATACACACGAGAATTGTTACGTGTAATGAATCTTTGGTTCCGTAGATTAATTATTATATCAAAATTTTGTAACACATGGTCATGTTTTTTTTAACTTTATTTATAGGCTTTTGTAATTCGTATATATCAATGCCATTGAACACAAACTTATATTAAAAGCTGATTCCAGCGCCTTCTTTATCGTCAAAACGGTTTGGCATTCCATGAGAGCTGCGTGTTTGAATTGATTAATTGCGAGAAAGTGTGTATGAAAATTTGATATTTTTTCGTCCGTCAGTCACCCAGTAATCCCTTTATTTAGTAAGTATTTATCGGGAGAGCTACTATTGACATGCGTCTGTGCTATTGATATATCGAGGGAGTTACTAATGACCTCAAACGGTATTAGTTGAAGTTATCGGTTGTTTATGTATTTACTCATATTACAAAACTGAAAAGTTTGTTTGATAGCAATAATCTCATGAACTACGGGCTCGTTTTAGAAAAATTTATTCAGTGTTAAATATTTCATTTATCGAGGAAGGCTATAGGCTACATATCATTACGGTAAGATGTTTCAAAATCGAGGTTAAAGTACTAATTATTTTAAAACATTTTCACCTTCCATGTAAACGAAGTCGCGAATTAAAGTTAGCGTTAGCTCAAAGTAACTACTCCAAGTGGATAAAATCCCAGTCAGAAACTTGTTCTTTTATATATTTAAACATATATATAAAATAAAGAGTTGTAAATAATAACTGTATAGAGGACGCGTGTTAAGCCGCGGGAAACTTTTTTTTTTTTATTGAAGCATGACAAAGTGACTGCACTATGCCTGATGGTAAGCATAGTACAATCCAAGAACAGTGGCGACCACTGCGAGACAGATCATCCATCGTCGGTCGCCACTGTCATGCCGGCCATAATGACGAGAGTCACCCGGTAATGGATATGCACAGGCTGATCCCGAAACGCGACGCGCAAAAGCGAGTCACTATGACGGGCTTTTTCGCCATATACATGGTGGTTGCGACCCAGTCGGGCTGTATAACCCTACCACCCCGCGTATAACCCTACCACCCTGTTTGTGCTATATAAAAAGGTAGTTTAACCCACAGAACGTGCTAAAGATATAAACACAACATAAACCCCTTTATACGTTGACAAGTCAACTTATGAAAGTGAAAATGTTCCATTACCCTCGGCAAATTTTTTAAGACCTATATCTCTAAATAGCGGATTTTATTTTTAAATATCTTACCATTTTTTTTTTTTTATTTTATATTACACTAGCTGTGCCTGTGATCCTGTCCGCGTGGAACGTAATGAAAAAACAGAGACTATTCAAATCATATGAATGTAATAAGTCAATTTACTTATAGTATACTATTTTTCTCTCGTACTTAAGTAGCGTTGTCATTAAAATTATATTAACTTTTGATAGAATAGACCGATTTTAATTAAACAAAGACTAAGTTATTCTCATGGATATGCCTTATGAGTATGATTAAGAGGTATTATCGTGAAACAATTACTTTAGTAGTGATGCGTGTTCATAAAAATAGACAGACAGACAGACATTTCTGAAAAATGATTGAGTTGTATTTTATTACTTATTCCTAGACACCTGCAATACTTTTTTTCACGAAAATCGCAAAAGTACAGACATTTTATTATATGTTTGGAACAAAAAGGTATTATTTTAACTTACACTACCGATATTCTATTGATTAATGCATCATAAAGTCTGTATTGGCTTGTATATAGCTTAAATCCTTAAGTCCTGGGATTAATACAAAACATTTGATCTCAAAAGGTTATTATAGAGTGGATCAGTATGTGAACGATAGTGATGTCTGGAATTGACTCATCTCTGTGCATTTTTCCATTAACAGTTTCTCTTATGTATGTAATATAGTCTAAATATTATATATATTAAAGAGATAAACCAGATCGAGTTTCTTGCCGGTTCTTCTTCATGAGTGGGTTATTTCCGAACTGGTGGTAGATTTTGACATTCATAAGTGCATTATTGGGGCCTAAACTGAATAGAGTATTTTAGATTTTGATTTTGATTTCATTACCATAATTCATTTACGCTCATTATTATACATACTACCAATAAGCCGTACTCAGAATTTCTTACCACAAAAACCATATACATACCAAGATACCTACCAAGATAACCATTAATTTAATCCACGGAACCCTAATACGAACGTTATAATCCACCTATCCCACGGAAAGGGTTTACGCGAATACCGCGTAAACTGTATTCCTACATACATTACCTGTTATGTTTCGATGTTAAGACGCTTAGTTTGGCACATTTCTTACATAGATCATACACGACTAGACATGTACGTCTGTATTTTTTTCTCGAACTGACTACGCTATTGACCTAGCAAGGTCTTAACAGCTTCACCGAACTACAGAACGTCTGTTAACCTGCTCTATCTATCTATTTACTTTAAACGAGCAATTCTTGTATATTTATAGATATATTTTTTTAACGTTATTTTTGGCAATCAATCTTTCAGATTATTACTGCCATTGTCACGTAGCCAATAATATTACAAGCGTCTTACGATCATGTCAATATCAAGCGTCGTGTGAATCAATATTCTAACAAGATGGTGGATCTCTTATTAGAACCCTCCAGGGAGTTTTTGTGGCATCTCAGAATTTCATGCTCCGTGGTATTATTTTCCATTCACTTCACTTATGCACAATAAACTAACCATATTACATAAAACACCACCAACTTTACACAATATAGAGTTAAGTAACACAAGATTATGAATAAAATATAAAATCCACTACATGACAGACTGAAATCCCGCCAAAAACTCTTTGTGAAAAAAATGCTAATTTTGTGGGGCAAAAAATCTAATTTTTTTTTTTGTATAATTATGCTAATTTTGTGAGGCAAACCTAACAATTTATTTTAATTTAAAAATGTATTTAAAGAACCGAGCTAGGCTCGGTCGCCCAGGTACTATATATCTATACATATAACAAGAATGTAAATATAAGGTGTCTGCACTTTTTAGATTTGTTACATTTCAATCGTTTTTAAAAATGTCTGTCTGTCTGCCTTTTTTTTATAGAAGCACGACAAAGTGACTGCACTAAGCCTGATGTTAAGCATAGTACAATCCAAAAACATCGGCAACCACCGAGAGACAGATTATCCATCGCCGGTCGCCGCTGTCATGCCGGCCATAATGATGCAAGTAGCCCGGTTGCCTGTTTGCAAACACGCGTCACTGCTTAAGTACTACGTTCACAATAAAACCTCACCAAGAAAATCATAAAGCATATCCTCGAGTAGCATTTAGTTTTGGTTTCATTAAAATTGGTTCACTTTATTAAGAGTTATTGTAATTTTTATGACGATGCGACTTAAATACGAGAGGAAAGTAGATAATTACATCTTTTTTTTTTTCGAACTGACTACGCTATTGGCCTAGCAAGGCCTTAACAGCTTCATCGGACTATGAAGTAAATGAACTTCATATAATGAGGTGATTTTATTTGTCACTTTTTCTAACATTAGGTTTTTTTTTATTGTAGCACGGCAAAGTGACTGTACTATGCTTGATGGTAAGCATAGTATAATCCGCAGAGTGGCGACCACCGAGAGACATACTATCCATCGCTACATACTATCCATTTTGATAGATCGAATCAATTTTAATGAAACAAAGACTTACTCGAAAATATGCTTTATGACTTAAAACGTTTTATGAAGAATGCAGTACTTTAGCAATAATGCGTGTTCAAACAAACAGACAGACAGACATTTCTAAAAATGATTGAAACATATTTTATTACTTACTAGCCTCTACCCGTGACTTCGTTCATGTGGAATAGTTACTTTGGTCTAACGCGACACGCAGCGGAAGCTTTCAGAGAAAAAAAAACGATTTTGAAATATTCTCCACTGGTGCTCCGCTCCTATTGGTCTTAGCGTGATGATATATAGCCTATAACCATCATCGATAAATGATAAATACAACACTGAAAGAATTTTTCAAATCGGACCAGTAGTTCCTGAGATTACCCCCTACAACATCACAAACTCACAACTTCATAAACTTTACCTCTTTATAATCTTAGCATAGAAGTATAGATTCCAAAGATTCCTGTGACTTTTTTTTACAAAAATCTAAAAAATACAGACTCATTACATTTATGTTCTTATTATGTGTATAGAATAAGATAACTTCGAGTTGAAAATCTCTCGCCAGGTATGTTCTGACAGTTCTTGAGAGACAGTCCCTCGCTAGACTTAGCACATTACCATTTTAGACCATATTGTGATTTAGCATTTAAGCAATAACAAGAAGATTACAGTAGATAAACTAAAGTCCAGAATTGGGTCGCTTAACTTCAAACATGGATAAATCCAATTCCGAGAATTTTCGGGATTTTGAAAAGAAAAGGTAAAAAAATATCTTTGAAACAATTTTATGAGCTATATAGAAATCTTCATGATTTTTAATTATATTATACAATATAATAGATCCACGATACAGTATTTTTCAAATGTAGTTAAGTCCATGAGAACCAATCGGTGAATTGCGTGTGTTCAACATGGCCGTCAGTCGACGTATTTGCGACAGTTACACTGTACACGACCTGATTTTTATTGTTTCTTCTTATTATATAGACAGTTTCCATGGATAACTCTATTAAAATTGTGTTACCAATTAAACCCCGTAAGCGGCCAAATATAAATGTTCGCCGTAAGAAAGTGGAAAGAGCAAAAATTCCGTAAGTTTGACGACCTTTACCAATGCGTAGTTTGAAATCCTGAGTTGATAACAGATAGATAGATTAATTATTAATCCGAATGAAACACGCGGTTTCCATGAAATTACAAAACAAAACACACAAACAAACAAGCAACATCATCGCAACGATAGATCGTAAAAACAAATATCATATATTCGAGAATACAATATAGTAGCAATATCTTGTTCAAACATTATACGAAACCCTTTCGGAGTTCCAGGAGCGATTCATTACAAAAAAAATCATTGTACTGTCATGAACAAAAATGTTTTATTTAAAAAAAAAAAAATAATAATGTGATGACCGTGACAGTTATAAAGGTATGACACCACACATAGATGACGTTCTCTATGACATTTAAAATATGAGTCATTCAAGTATCTATATATCTATGTATATACAAGAATGTAAATATAATATGTCTGTACGTTTTAGATTTTTGTGAGGAGTTTTTTGCAGGTGTACTTAACTAATAAAATACATTTCAATCATTTTTAGAAATGTCCATCTGTTGGGTTGTACCAGCATCTATGTTCACGGTAAGAATATCATAAAGCATATCCTCGTGTAACATTTAGTTTTGATTTCATTGAAATCGGTTTGGTATATCAAGAGTTATTGTAATTTTAATGACGACGCCACTTAAGTACGAGAGGAAAGTAAATAAGTAAATAGACTTAATATATTCAGATGATTATATTAGGCACTGTTTTTTTACATTAAGTTCCATGCGGACGAAGTCGCGGGCACAGCTAGTTAATAATAAAAGCGTTTACCTTAATCAACTGATTCAGTTTTATAACTAGTTTAGTACTTTTTTATAATTGTAACATAAACAAGAACATAAGACAATCTCTTATTGAGAAAGCTTGGAACTCATTTAAAGAAACTCGTACAGTTTAAAACGATTATTTTTCCAATACTCTATTTCCGACAATTTCAAACCACATTATTATCATAACATCTGAATCATAACAATTAATGTCTAGAACACAAATTGAGAAGAATTTCACGAAATTGATCAATTTGATAAAGCAATAACATATTAATATTAAAGAAAATATGGAAATAAATATCACACATGTACAGCTAACATTATGAAGTACCAAGAATGAGCCGATAGATGGACTTTAAAACAATTCTGGTCATTGGCTCTTCATATGACGACATGTACAATCGAATTCATACGCGATAACGTAAGTGAAAATATTACTTATATAATAGACCTGCTTTAAAAATAATATTAACAGCCCAATTGTGTTTACGACAGTACGCCGCTGTGAAAAAAAAGAGGGAAATGAAAACGAATCGAAAAACGGTCGCACGGTCTACATGTACGCATGTAGAAGTATGTCCCTTTCTGTTTTCTATTGCCTCTGGCGTCAACGCTTTATTAAAGAAAAATGTCGTATTTGTACCGATTTCTACTATTGTTTTACAAATGTTAGGGATGACGCAGGCCGTTTTTATAGTACATTTTATGCTCTGTAGGCCATATCCGGACAGTTGGGGCCTCTTGAGGAGAATTGATATTGGCATATCTAAGGTCTGTAAACTCCGACACCGTTTGACGTACCATTATGACAGTTGGTATAGTGTTTATGACTGTCCATTCAAGTATGTCACTAGATGGCGCTGTAACATAACCTACGTACCGTTCAAGTGACCGTCATAAGATTTTTTTTTTTTTTAACTTTATTTTTGGCAATCAATCTTTCCGATTATTACTGCCATTATCACGTAGTCAATAATATCACAAGCTTCGTGTGATCATTCCAATATTAAGCAACGTGTGAATCCATATTCTAACAAGATGGTGGATCCCTTGCTAGAACCTTCCAGGGAGTTTTTGTGGCATCTCAGAATTTCATGCTCCGTGTTATTATTTTCCATTCACTTCACTTATGCATAATAAACTAACTATATTACGTAAAACACCACCAAATTTACACAATATATAGTCAAATAACACAAGATTATGAATAAAATATAAAATCCACTACATGACAGACTAAAATCCCGCCAAAAACTCGTCATAAGATTTGGTTTGTGAATAATTAGATATAGAAGCTATTTTTAAAGTGCATACAGATTTGAAATGTAAATAAATAATACTAATAACTAAATACATGCTTGAAACTACTTGTACATAAGGGAGCGTCCATTAATCACGTTTGAGTGATAAATGGGAGAGGCGAGTTGGTCAAATTCTGACTAAATCTCATGTAAAAGGGAGAGGAAGGAATATCACTATATATCACGACTGGACCCGATTATACACGATTCAGGTACTTCGTCCGCGTGGAATCTTATTTAGAAAACGGTTATTAATAAAATCAACTAGATGTAAATTCCTGATTACTTATCTACTTTTCACTCGTACTTAAGTCGCGTCGTCATTAAAATTGCAATAACTTTTGATGGAGTGAACCGATTTTTATGAAATAAAGGCTAAATGGTATTCGTAGATATGCTTTGAGGTTTTATACTTAACGCAGATTTTTAGCATTGATGAGTGTTTAAACAAATAGACAGGAAAACATTTCTAAAAATGACTGAAATGTATTTTATTAATTTTCCTAGACACCTGCAACATTTTTTTTTACAGTAGACATACGTTACATTTACATTTTTATTATATGTATTGAAGAAGTTTAGTAGGTGGTAGAGCCACGCTGATGCTATTACTGGTTTCAGTATGAGTGGATCAGCTCGCCAGGGAAAGTACCACCCTCTCACAGAAAACCGACGTGAAGTAACAGTGCTTGCATTGTAGCGTTTCGTTCGGTTAGTGAGAACGCCGGAGGCCCACCTCCCTCCCTCTCTCTTCCCTCTCTTCCCTTCCCCATCAACACATTCTGGCAACGTACTTGCAACTCCTCTGATATTGCGGGTGTCTATGGACGGTGGTGATCATTTAACATCAGGTGACCCACCTGTTCGTTTGCCTGCTATGATATAAAAAAGATAGATACAGATTTGACGTGCCTAAAAATGTTCACTTCAATAACAGTACCTGGGCGACCGAGCCTAGCTCGGTTCTTTAAAAAACATTTTTGATTGAAATCTTAGTAAAAAAAAGTTCTCTATGAATTAAATCTAGCTAGATCAATTTATCGTCCCCGAAACTACCTACATACTAAATTTCACGGAAATAGATAATGCCATTTCCGAGATCCTGAATATATACAAATATAAAAATATACAAGAATTGCTCGTCTAAAGATATTAGATAATAACAAATATTAATAAAAATTAATATGTTTACGTATATAAAATTTAAATAATAACTTTGATATTACGCAAGTTAATAATACTTATGGTCATTGACCGTAGTAAGAGTAATTGCCTATTTACAACGTATAATATAAATCGGACAAAGCACTCGTTTATCTTAGGGCAGGGGTCGCTATCTCAAAACTTGACTTGTTGTGGTTTATTTATACTTTAATATGTAAAACAACTGAACTACGATAATATTTGTATATATTTATAGTATTCTTAGTGACTTTTTTTTTCGAAATGACTACGCTATTGACCCAGCAAGGTCTTAACAGCTTCACCGGACTATTAAGGCGAGCGCTTAAGGCACTCAGCCGATTTTGGCAACCAGCTCAAGAGTGCACGGCACACCTCGGCTTGGCTGTTGCCTGTTGCATACAAAATCGCGACTTATCTAGCTAACCAAGCTAACTATTCATATATGTATGAGTTGTTGAAACGGTTATGTGTACCAAGCATACACGCCTCAACAACTCCTCCATATATTTATTATCGGAAAATTGAGTTTTTCAGTTCGATAAGGGGAAAACGTAAACCTTTCCACTTTCATGTGTAAGCGTGTAGACGTGCACGTATGTGGGGGCGATCGTGTAGTGTTGTAGCAGTGATGTATATTTGTGTGTCACCGTATCGCGCAAGCAACGCACTCAAGGGCTCCCTACCGAGGGATCGAACCTAGGATTCTTAGTGACCAAAGACTTCTTCCCGAGGATAAGGATTTGGATGAACCAGTTTTAGTACGCTATTGGCCTTTACAGCTTCACCGGACTACTAGTTTCTTGCCGGTTCTTCTCGATGACTAGGTTGTTTTCCGAACCGGTGGTAGTTTTGACGTTCATAAGTGCCTTATTAGGGCCTAAACTGAATTAAGTATTTTTGTTTTTTTTTTTTTTGATATGGTGAAACGTAGTCTTTTTCATTTACAATGCTTACAACAGAATCTTTATTCCACGTCTAAATTACCAATAAGTTTCACCGATCAAAAGAAATTCCACCGAAGCTATCCGATATTTTTCCACTTCGAGAGTAATCTTCGGGCATTAATCATTAACGATGGAATCTAGATTATTAGAGTTTTTATCAGAACAAAACCGTTATTCTTTCTATATAATTTATATTAATATTACGAAGCTCAAGGGATTGTCTGTTATAATTTGTTTGGACGCGGCTAATCTTTGGAACTTACGATTATATTGGAAAAAAAATTTGCATTTTATAACCTAGCTACAAACTATTAGTAGGCTACTGAGATTGCATTTATAAAGATATAGTAGACCAAGTCGTCGGTTGCTGCTAAATGGTATGTATCTGAATACAGACTATATCATTCATAATAAATTAATTTTTTTCCAAAATTTCATTAACTATTGCGACAAATAACAATAGACACCAGTTTTTGACAGGAGTCTTTGGCGGGATCTTAGTCTGTCATGTAGTGGATTTTATATTTTATTCATAATCTTGTGTTATTTGACTCTAAATTTGGTGGTGTGATTATTGTACATAAGTGAAGTGAATAGAAAATGTTACCACGGATCATGAAATTCTGTCACAAAAACTCCCTGGATGTTCTAACAAGGAATCCACCATCCTATTAGAATATTGATATAAACACACGACGCTTATAATATTATTGTACTATAAGGTTCATTGAAAGAAAATATTGACACTGGCAAGTGCTTCTGCGAAGCCAAAATAAGAAAAAGAAGAAGTTTTTGACAAAATTTTAGTCTGTCATGTCTACTTTGACTCTATATTTTATAATATTGGTGATAATGTCTTTGCGCATAAGTGAAGTGAATGGAATATAATAATCACGAAGCATGAATTTTGAGATGTCACAAAACTCTCAGGAAAGTACTAACAAGAGAGCAACCTTTTTGTTAGAACATTGAAATGATCGCAAGACACTTTTAATACTATTACCTACTCAACAATAGCAGTAATAATGTGGAAGATAAGTTGTCAAAAAAAAAAACAATATATACCAACAATAATAAACACGTACGGTATATATTTCATTTTATTTATTATAATTACTATTGAAATGAAACATTGACACTGGCAAATTCTTCTGTAGTTCCATAACAAACAGAAGAACACGTGCGGTTTCAAACATTCCATTATAAAATTATCAATGTTATTTAAACAGAAATTGATCTGAATTTCCATTGAATCGATTTATTACGGTCGTGAATCAACATTATCTAAGTTAGTAAGGTACATTTGGAAGTAAAATAAATGGGTCCCTGCAATAAATCAATCACACCTTATCACAGTGTGTAGGCACGGTGTCACATATGTGGTCATTCTAACCTATTTTATCTGTAACCTAAATCCGAACTTCGATAGTGTCTATTACACATATTTTATAGCATCCATTCTCTTTAGGGGTATATATTGCAGTGTAAAACGCCCTGTTATTAAACTTACGAGGTCTCTAGTTCGATTTTCTTATATGTCCAATGTTTTTATGATGAGCATAATTATTATTTCTCAGTGTTTGTCATGTAGTTTTTTTAATGTATCCATTGGTTCTCGCTACCAGATGGTGCTGTTACGCATCAGTTTCTGTACCACTCAGGTCATTGTCTGAATATTTGGACGAGTAGTTATTTGGTCAGAGAGGATATTTTTGCGCTATCAACTGCATTATAACTCATATATTTTCTACACTAAACGATAAAACTTTGTACGGAGCTGCAGGCACAGCCAGTATATACGTACGTATCTATTTAAACCCGTTGTTTGATTTTCAAAAAAGTATTTTATTACAGCCAGTACACAGACAACATTCTTCTAAATTAGATTCGCAAAGATATATATAACAAAAAAAAAGAATATAAATAAAAAAGCAATGTTCACTTTGGAATTAAATAATGTCGTGTAGATTAATGTCCATTTATTTAGATTTTAGTTCCGAGCTAGCTCTGTAGTTTTGAGTAGAATAGCTCTGAGTAATAAAATGGTTGAAATATAGAGAAAATTGAACTAGAACGTGTTGAAATCTTAAATTTGATAACATTTCACCAGAGGATTCAAACTAATTTCCAATAAATAAAAATATAGTGAAGATAATTTGAATAAAATTTATTCAGCAGCATTCGAGCTCTTAAAACCTCCGCATTCAAATTGATAATACGATTGAATGAAAAGGTGGCCACTTATACTTAGGGCTGTCATCGTCAACAGATTATATATATTTTTATTTTATTTTTAAACTCCACTTATAACTTTTTAGTAATCAATTTAACATAGTTCAATCACCATGTCAAGCGCTTTTTAATGTCTAAAGACTATTATTATAGGTTGGATCAATATGTGAACAATGGTGACGTCTGGAAATGACGCCCATCGCTGTGAATCCACTAAAAACGAATGTAACTATCAATATATAACATGAAAAACTAAACCAGATCGAGTCTCTTCTTGATGCAATGTCCAAAAAGAGTCCAATAACACAAGATTATGAATAAAATATAAAATCCACTACATGACAAACTAAGATGCTGCCAAAAATTGCCAAACACAGACTTACAACGCACTTACGACTCTCCTGGTGTTGCAAATGTCTATGGACGGTAGTAATCACTTAACATCAGATGACCCAACTATTTGTTTGCCTTCTATGATATTAAAAAAATGTTTACCATCTTAGGCTACATTTTAATTTAACACCGGGTTAAATTAAATTAAACTATAAGGAATTAAAAAAATATATAAGCATTAAATGTTATCCAATACTAGGGTGCAGATGTTATAAAAAGGAGCATTACGTGAAAAATATATCAAAGACTCTGTACAACTTTTTTATACGAAAAAATATGGCACACAACTATTTCTGCCTTCTCCGTTGAACTGGAATCGACAGCGATTGATTGATACGTTGAAGTTAAATTCAATAAAAAAATATCGAAGCGACAACCCTAAAGTTACTTTATCCTGTTAACTGCCCACACTTCTCAACTACACAGGACCGTCATATTTTAAAATAATTACCATAAGATGACGAAATTTTCAAGATACCGACCACAATAGCCAAGAGGGGTCTTGTCATAGCCAAAAAGAAAGGAATTTAAAAGAAAAACCCAACAAGTAACACCTTTTGTTTGTGTGTTTGTTTATGCTGCTATTGTTTAGTGGGCGGACGTTTTGTGTCCCATTGTCTTGGAGCCCTCGTTCTGAGTGCTCCTCTGTTGTCAGAGTTAAATGCTAAGATGGGTTTTGCTCGCTGACAAAAGTATTTATAGTAAAGTTATAGTATTTTTAAAATCTTTTGTTTTTGTTTATATAAAATTCATTACACTAAGCAGTATGGTGGTTACCAGCAATAATTAAACACTCAGTTTTCTAACTAACATATCATTACGCAAAGAAACGTCAAATTGTCGTAGCGCAACTACAACCATACATTACAATATATATATTTATATATATGTATATATCCGATACGATATATAATTATATAGGAGTTGTTGAAGTATGTATGCTTGGTACACATATATCTTTCAACTACTCATATATATGAAGAGTTTAGCTTAGGATAGCTCAGATAGGTCGCGAAAATGAGGCCCGGCGGCGGCACTTCTGCTGCTGGGCCAACCGCTGGGGCGGCACGATGAAGTCTATAGAGATCTCGTGCCGCCCCAACTATAGTGGAAGACGTACACCGTGGGGTTTTAGTCCGTGCGAGTCGGACATAACCCACTCTCTCCCCCAGGAGGGTGGGTATCCATAAAGGATTTCCCCACGTGAAAAAAAAGAAAAAAAAAAAGATAGGTCGCGAATTACATGCTTCAGGCAACAGCCCAAGCCGCGGTGTGCCGTGCATTCTTGAGCTAGTTGTCAAATAAAATAGTCTGAGTGTCTCAAGCGCTCGCCTTAATAGTCTTTGTTTATAACTAAATTATGTATTATATATAACTAAATATTTTTATTACGAGTTAAAACTTACTAGAGTTGAAACCACGTCACCTAATATTACACGCGGAATCGCAACGTACTGGCGCAGCACAGCTCTCTGCTCAGTAATAAATTTATATATATACATTTATATTGTTTTAAATTGATAGCGAGTAGTGAAAAATTCTTTCAAAATAGTAAACTTAAATGTTTTCTGCAAATGATCGAAGAACAGAGATCTTTACTTGAAGAACTAGAAATCATCTTAATACCCTTTTGTAAATAATATTATGGATTATTATTGACTATATTATTCGGATCTATATTACGAATGAATAACGAACGAAAGCCAAAAATTAATATTTATTAAAATTCTTGCCGGATTGTGATGAAATTTTCTCTGTGCTATAGCAGATAGGTTAGCTAAAAATTTAAACTATATTTCTTGGTTCCGAACCGAAGGCTTCGGTCCGTATATAAGGTTTTTTTTCGAACTGACTACGCTATTGGCCTAGCAAGGTCTTAACTGCTTCACTGAACTACTAAGGCGAGCGCTTAAGGCACTCAGCCGATTTTATTTGGGCAACTAGCTCAAGGGTGCACGGCACACCCAGCTTGGCTGTTGCCTGTTACAAACTAGCGACCTATCTTAGCGAACTTAGCTAACTATTCATATATGTTTGAGTTGTTGAGACGCATGTACCAAGCATACACGCCTCAACAACCCCTCCATATATTTATTATCGGAAAATTAGACAAGCTCTTACTTATGAAATACAAGTCTAACCTAACCCAACCAAAGCGAGACAAGAGAGCAAGATGGCGAACATTCAGCGAGCGCGGTGCATTTAAAACGTAACCTTTTTAAAGTAAGTATTCAATACGTATTTAACTTTTTTGTAATAACACCATATAATTCTTCTTCTATACATATAATATCATTTTATATAAATTTCTTCTGTACGTGTGTATGTCACTGAACTCCTCCTAAACAGCTGGACCGATTTTGATGAAATTTTGTGTGCGTGTTCCAGTGGGTCCGAGAATGGTTGAGGTTCATATTGATGGTAGGTGGAGCTGCGGATGAATTATAAGACTTTCTTTATAATGTGGTTAGAAGCGTAATTTTAGGGTCGCAGAGCTAGCAAAATAGCACAATCCCCGGGCTGATTAAGCCGTCGTAACTACCAGAATCTCCGATTTAAGTAGCTGTATTTTTTTTCTATTGAAGCACGACCAAGTGACTGCACTATGCCTGATGGTAAGCATAGTACAATCCAAAAACATCGGCAGCCACCGAGAGACTGATTATCCATCGCCGGTCGCCGCTGTCATGCCGGCCATAATGACGAAAGTCACCCGGTACTGGATATGCACAGGCTGATACCGAAACGCGACGCACAGAAGCGAGTCACTATGACGGGCTTTTCCGCCATATACATGGTGGTTGCGACCCAGTCGGGCTGTAAAACCCTACCACCCCGCTATCGCCATTGCCTCGTTCGTTGATCAGCAGGGTGCACCACGAGCAGGTGAGGTTGGCTTGGGTGTCTCAAGTCTTAAGATGTTACTCGACACCCCTTACAGGGGGTATGCGACTAGATAAAGTTTTCTTTTAATTATATCAAAGGAGGCAAACGTACAGGTGGGTCACCTGGTTTTAAGTGATCACCGCCATCCATAGACACTAGCAACACCAAGGAAGTCGTAAGTGCATTGCGAGATTGTGTTTAGGGGGAGGGGAAGGGAAAGAGGGGGGACTTGGGCCTCCAGCGCTCACACAGACGGAACGAAACGCAAAAATGCAAGAACTGTTACTTCACGTCGGTTTTCCGTGAGAGGGTGGAACTACTCCGGACGAGCCGACCCATTCATTCTGAAACCAGTAATAGCTTCAGCGTGGCTCTCCCACTTATAAAAATCGAAGTTACTTCGATTTACTTACATTAAATTACGTGATGATTTGTATTTAAATAGTAATTTGTACTTTTGTATTTATTTTTATATTACATTCGTAATGTACCCAACAAATTTGTTACGGGCCTCAGATGGTATATCAATAATAATGATGTTATCATGTTATATTCATAAAATTATTAGGGTATCTCCTTAAAACATATGGCAGAAATCGAAATTTACATTCACGTTCTATTGAATTATTATTATAAATTATTATTATAAAGAGAAACTTTTTCACCACGCGTTAGGAAGTTGAAGTTATGGTAACGGGTAACTTCAAAGTTTCCGTGTCTCCTCCTTTTAAGCGGCTAAATTACTTACATATTATTGGTAGTGTATAGAATATAATGTGTTATCCATATATGATTAGGCAGAGAGAAAACAGTTACGTAAATCTTTCTATTCTGTTTCTCAAACAGTTTTCTTTATTTTTTTTCTTTAGTACTTTATCGAAGGGTACTTACACTTTCTTAAACTCGATTTAAATTATGTAATTCAAAAATGTTTATTAAAAATATTGGAATACCTTTTTTTTTTAAGCGATACAAAAACAAAAAGAGATCAAAATTGGACTATTTAAAGAAGTATTATTTCTAAAAAAACATTACAGGGCTATTTTGAGATATAGTAAAACATATCACAAAATTGAGAAAACAAACAATTTTTTTTTTTTCAATCCATCCGATGTGATATGGAATGGCCCATATGTAAAATTGTAAACTTTGAGAAAATCCCATACAAACAACAAACAGACAGACAAGAACTTTAAAAGCTATGGATATATTCAGTCATTGATTCTAAGCCCTCCACTGAATTTTTCATAAATTTATTTCATGTATAGATTTTATCTCTTTACTCTTGATTATATGTACCTATAGATTATATTACTTGTATGGCTTTAGGAACAATATCAATTTTATAAAAAAATATATATTTAATAAATAAAAATCAGTTTTAATGGCATTTTTAGATGTACAGTAGTATCAATTATACGACCAGCACCTCAAATATGCTCGAATTTCAACATAACGCTTTTTTCTTACGTGACGATTTCTACTAATAAACTCTTATCCTAAAGCGCGTTAAAGAAGTCCGTTTTAAACAACCTATTATATAATTATATTTTCATGGAATACTGCAGTCAGTTCTATTTCAATAAATAACATTCATTTTCAAAGGTTCAGAACGCTTTCAAATCAAATTGAATAGGTAAATTATTTTACAGGCGGCGTCAAAAGCATGTCAGGTCGAGCGAACTAACAAGCAGTTCTAGACTCGGAGCTCCCTTGAGTCAAACCTAGGTACAATTCTTAACAGTATTCGATGAATTTAATCTTTACAATCTAAAACGGGAAGTTATATTTAATATTGCTAGTGGTCGCCCAGTGATCGACATTCGACCATAGTTAATTGATTTTTTTAAGTTTGAACTTTATTAGGGTTCTTTTGTCAAAGGGTATACTTCTATAATCAAAGGTTTTCAGCATGGCTACTCAGTCATTTGCCATTTGCCATGATCTTTATTATATAATCATTAAAAAAATCTATGTGTAAATGAAAATGAAAATTAATTATAGATTTGAAACAAAAACCACATGGTAAAGTTCAAATTTTAACCAAACATAACTTTACGAAAATAAATATATTTATCGCAACCCATGACAGAATTTTCAATTAATTTTACACGACACCATGGGGTTGTATTTCTGGGTGATATTGAATTAAATGTAGTCTGTTCATTATGAGAAATAGTGATATGCCCAGTATCATCGTTTGGAAAAGTAAAGGATGCACAATACAATCAAATGGTGAATCCAAGACAAAGATGTTTTTAACACTACAATTAGCTTTTGAAAATAAATTCTTTTTTGTTGATAGATGACGTTGAATTGCAACATTGTAACCGTGGAGGTCTAAGTCATGGATTACTTTTATGAACAAAATCCTTATTTTGATTATACAAAGTATTATTCGGCTCATTTTTTTATTAATTTATCATTTAAGGTGGGTTCACCATAAAAAATAATAAACATTACAATAATAGTTATATTTTATAATATCATTGTTGAATGTAGGATGAAAAATAGTAATTAGAACGTAAGAGTTAAAAAACACATATAGTCGAGCATAGCAACCTCCTTCACAACCTTTTTTTAAGTTCGTAATTATTGATGGCTGTCAAAATGTCTTTTTTATTTACTTGTGTGTATATGTTGTGTAAAATTCGAGTAGTAGTGTAAGTAGTGCATATTTTAATTAATTTAATGTACTTCTAGTGCATTTTATATAAAATAAACAGCTTTCGCCATATCAACTTTAACTATGCCAAATTTCAAGATCACCCGTTGACGGAAGATAGGTTAAAAGGGGGTACAATTTTTTTTTTCTTCACGTATTAATAATATATAGATATTTCTTTGATAGCTTTTTGAAACTGCTTATGCCTACAAAATTCTGAGCTGCTATCTTTTTGTGTGGCAAAAATGGATTGGGGTGAACACTGTGTCGGGTAGTGTTGAAAACGCGAGTTATCTTCCGTTTACCAAAGTTAAGCGTCGTCGGACGCGGTCAGTTATTGGATGAGTAACCGCCCGGGAACATCGCGTGACGTTGGTTTCTCACCCAAAATAAAATCGGCTGAATGCCTTAAGCGCTCGCCTTAGTAGTTTAGTAGTCCGATGAAGCTGTTATGACCTTGCTGGGTAAATAGCAGAGACATTTCGAAAACGTTGGTTTCTTGCTGTACTTTTCATTAATTGATTCCCTGTTATAGAAAAGCTTAACTTCTATCGTGTGACTTTATGACACAACCTGTTTTTTAACTTTGATAGTTTGTAGGTTGAGGCGTTTTCCCGTTTTTTAATTTCTCATATTTTAATAACATAATTTATAAAAACGAGAATTAGCTTTTTTTATATTATAAGGGGGGCAAGCGAACAGGCGGGTCACCCGATCGTAGGTGATCACCGCCATCCATAGACACTTGCAACACCGGAGGAGTCACAAGTGCGTTGCCGGCCTTTAAGAAAAGTGTACGCTCGCTTCTTGAAGGTTTGCAATTTATAGTTCGAGGTCGCGGTACGAGGCAGAAACGACCTTGAAAACCTCACCGTGGAAGACCTCCACTCATCGAGGTGGTGTGGATGAAATTTAAGTTTCAGGCGGGTAGTACGATGGTGGAATGTAGCGGCAGGTAAAAGTCCAAACAACTCCTCTGAACACTCTCCATGGTAAATGCGATAAAGAACGCAAAGAGACGCGATGTCCCGACGCAGTGCCAATGAGTCGAGCCGATGGGATAATGCCTTAGCGTGTAAGCAGATTCGGGGACGATAAATCGATCTACCCAGATTTTATTCATAGAAAACTTTTTTAACCGAGTTTGCAGGCAATGAAAAATATAGCTAGAATATAAAGGTAAATTTTGCCGGCGTAGTCAAAACAAAAATAGCTCAGATGGAAATCGATTGCTTCGAAAATCCGTGTATAAATCCGAATCCGAGTGACAGCAGAAGAGATTTTTTTTTTTGAAAAGATAATGTTAATTTTATAAGGCAATCCTAACCGTTTAATTTAAAAATGTTTTTTAAAGAACCGGGCTAGGCTCGGTCGCCCAGGCGTTTTTTATCTGTCTTTATGTTGCAAATAATAATTTTTCCTATAATGACTAGATTGCATTATAATTATACTAGATTTTTATTTTAAGAGCCGATTTAAAACGCTTCCATTTATTTTTAAAATAAATGTAATTGTAACAGGTATGTTCAAACTTTAAACGCGTTTTCGCAATTTTTGTAACTATTTTTTTTATTAGTAGCGTGGTTTGCTTGTTTTACCCTTTCATGGTTTAAGTACTCAACCCATCATCGCGAAGTTTCGTATGGTACTTATATATTGTCAGAAGTATAGAAAAGGTATCTTTCACCCAGAAAAAAAAAATCTGAAGTAACGTGACCCGCGAAAAAAAGTAGTAATAACTACGCCAGTAATTAAAATTAAGTAATCGTTCAATCATATAATAACTCATGAAAGTTGTAACTATTGTCCATAATCTACACTAATATTATAAAGAGGTAAAGTTTGTGAGTTTGTGACGTTGTGAAATTGTAGGGGGTAACCTCAGGAACTACTTACCGGTCCGATTTGAAAAATTATTTCAATGTTATATAGATCATTTATCGAGAATGGTTATAGGTTAGTTGTAGTCCGGTGAAGCTATTAAGACCTTGCTGGGTCAATAGCGTAGTCATTTCGAAAAAAAGAATCGTTATAGGCTATATATCATCATAAGATTAATAGAAGCGGAGCACCAATGAAAAATGTTTTAAAATCGGCGTTTTTTTTCCTCTTGAGAGCATCCGCTGCGTGTTATAAAGAATGTCTTTATTCCACGCGAACGAAGTCGCGGGCAGAAGCTAGTAGATAATACGTATATAGAAACTGTTTACATAATGAATGTATTTCATCGATTAAGAATACCAGTGGATATTAATGTATTAAAAGTGCTATACAGTATGTGCCTCTTAAAATAATAGATTTGTATATCATTTTAACATAATTAGTATTTTTATATATTTTTCTAAATCTCATTATGATTTTACATTAAAAATAAACATATATATTACTTCATTGAAAACAGTATTTATATAAGAGTATATATGTTGTTACATTTCAAAACAAGCTATTTAATTTTAGCCGTTCTTAATAATTTATTTTAAAATTTTTTTAATTTGTTCATGTAAAACATGATTAAAAAAAAAGTAAGTACTTTATAAAAAGCAACATTTGAACCTCTCTTTGTATAAAAACTGGAAGTCTTAAAAAATATACATGTTATATGTACGATTTAAATTGGATTTAGCTAATTTTACGATGTGTCAAAATGTTTACAAAACATTTTTTTTTTAAACGATTTAACAATTGCTCAATTAAAACGCGTTTCAATAATGTAGATAAATAAAAAACAATATACTTACAACTCCAAACGGCTTCTAAGCACTGACACAGAAATGAATTGTGGAAATCGCGACCCCGGAACTACGATCTCGTGTCTCGTGATATCGGACCGACAAATCGGAACACCCGAACCCGTCCAGCCACCGCGGCACACCGGCGAGATGTGACACAGTCTGGAACGCGGGATTGGAACCGAATTTCCGCCGCTCCTAAAGGTAAATACACAGCGGGAGTTCCAAGTCGCGTCTGTTTATAATGCTGAAGATTGATGGGGTAATAAAGACGTGATTAATGGCAGGTTGGTTTCTAAATGTTACGTTTAATAAATGATAACGATATCATAATTGTAACGTTTTGTAATTTTTATGAAAATTTTAATTTGTCGTCCGCTATGTTGACTAGTTTGTTTCTTTTAGCAAGATATTTCGCCAAACCTACATTATCAACCTATCCTATAATAGAAGATGTCCTCTATATTAATTTTTATCTAAAAAGTTGAGTAAAAACACGTATAGAGTTTTTAATACTTCATATTTCATCTATTTATTAACACTAGGTTGGAAGTTTTTATATCAGTATTTATCTACAACTGATTTTTTTTTTTATAAATTATTTTTTATAATAAATAGGAATATTCTAAAATTGCCCAGTAGTATCATTCTTATCAGACGTTCAGTAATCATTTAAGTACAGTCAAAGTCTTCATATATTCCCTAAAAATAAATTTAAATCGGCCAATCGTCTAGGTGGGAAAAAGAACACGATATTTTTATTTATCTACTTATGCGGTTGTCTCTCTCGAGCTCATTTCAGCCGCTCGTATAAAGCACGACAGTACTAGATTTCTGACAAGTTTTTAGTTTCTTACCGAATGCATTTTCTTTTACATTAAAAAACTGAAATTTGACATAAAATTATGTTAATTGAACAGTGCAGTTGTATTTGTATACCATATATAATAATTGTATAATACGTGGCTTATTCCTGTGCAATTTGTAATTATCAAAGACTTTATAATTCTTGAGTTAATTTTCCATAGTCTGTTATTGTTATTGAGAATAACAATGATCGGCCAATGTTATCAGAGTATGCGAAGGAATAAACAATATACAACAGCGAATAGGTGTGAGAGAGAGAGAGGGCCTTCATGTCATCTCAAAATCACGATATAAACAACGAAATTTTATTTCATTATCGTGCCGTTATTACGATCTGCATTACATTACAAAACAGCAAATTACCCAACAATGAAAGGACCAACAATAATTCATTAATGATATATACTCAATATTATTACCTATAGTAAGGAAAATAAATTTTAGAGTAGATCAATATATATGTTTTTAAGAAAAAGAATTTCGAGCGGGTGTAGAAACATAAATCAAACCAAACTAACTAGATAACCTTCATTTTACAAAATAACAATTTAAAAAACCATATTTCTTTTGGTCAAAGATCTCATTTATAAAGCAACATATTCGTCGCCGACGATTCAAGTGTTTACAACTTTCAACTAAATAACTATTGTAGACACGGCTTTACATAATGTCTGGAAGAGTAGAAGCGAGGTGAACGACTCCTTTGAACTGATAAGATTGCGTCCGGATGGATGCGGAGTGCCTTTGACAAGTGATTTAATTATAGTTATTGTTAATAAGAAATTAATTTAAAATAGTTCGATTATACTATAACAGTACTAGTTCCCCTTTCGCTGTATATCAAATATAGTTTAAGATAAATAAAGAAATGGGAAATTAAATGTAAAGAGATTTGTAGCCTAGAACAGTGGTCGGCAAACACTTCGTCCGAAAGAGCTAAATATATACAATACAAATCTCAAATGTATTCTTATGCTTTACTTTTATATGGAAACAACAATTTTATGATTTAAAAAAATTACTATTTCACTAACTATTTTATTGATTTATAACTGACAATTTTCAAAAATGTTGTAAATATGTAGTATTATTAAATGGCAGCACAGAGGCAGACGGCATATCTGTTTATTTTTGATCACCGTTGACTCTGGACAATTGCAACAACAGAGTTGTGTTACAAGTCGTGAAAAATGTGTCTCAATCTCTTTTTGAACAGCCCCATATCATAGTTCTGAAGAACCTTACAACCTTACCTTACAGTTGTGGTTGTAGTTAGACGTAGTAGTGGTCAATCAATTCCAGGTGCAAAGTAGCATCCACCTTAGTATTAAATGATGGATTTCCGCAAAGTAACGTCTTCTTCAATCAAATTTACCATAAAATATATGAAGCCGCCATGGCATAGAGGATGGGAGTCCGAATAGTGATTACGTCAGCACTATTTCTGTATTAAACCGCAACAGATTTAGATAAATGCTTACGTAAGCATTTAAGAGCATTATTTACTTTTGCTGACCAGGGGGAGGGGACGGTCAGAAACTACAAAGATGCTGTTTACATAACACTTGAACGGCCCCTAATGTGGATGAGTAACCAGTCAGTTGTAGTTAGGAGGTACGAGTTCTTCGGACACACACTTTATACATGTGACACACAGAGAATCCAAAGTTTCTGCTAAGTTTTAGTGATTCAAACACGCTGGTCGATTCGAGATCGTTAATAGTTTATGTTACCAAAACATTATTTAAATTAACGTGAAAATACTAACCGATATAAAATGAGCCAAAAACCAGTAAAGTAAAGACGGACTTAGAAAAAACTCTATCATCATGATTCCCCCGTCGGCAGTGGCTCAAGCCTAGGTCCGTTCCCTTGGCATGGAGCCCTTGAGCGCGCTGCTCACGCGATACAGTGACACAAAACCTTACATCACTGCTACAACATCACACACACACCTATACACACGTGCATACCTACATGCTTACACGCTGTTTTTCTTTTTCAGAGAAATAAACGACAAAGAGTTCTACCCTTATTTTTCCTTATCCTATCCTATATAGTTTATAGGAATTTATCCGACACAAAGTGCATATAGGAGCTGTTGAGGCACGCATGCTTGGTACACATGCACATATACGTATATCTAGACAGCTTAGCTTAGGTTATCTCAGATAGGTCACGATTTTTGCACAAAACAGACGACAGCCAAGGCCGAGGTGCGCCGTGCACCCTTGAGTTAGTCGCCCAAACATCCCAAATCGGCTGAGTGCTTTTAGCGCTCGCCTCAATAGTTCGGTGAAGCTGTGAAGACCCTTCCAGGTCAACAGCGTTTTCATTCGAAAAAAAACAACTATCATCATGCGACGTTTTCTTTCACCGAAACCTTTTTTCAATACCCTTATATTTTAATGTGTAAATATAAACAAGAGATGTTTTATTAATTTTCTTGTTACGTTTGTTCTTTACATATGAATGTGTAGATTATTATATCTATAGGGAGAGACGAAACGCTCAAGTACGTATTTCTTCTTTTTTTTTCGAACAAATTTTATTATTCACGAATTTTAACATTGGTACAGAATCTGAAATTATTTAGACACTTTTTCCACACCACCGACGATAAAACATTTATAAAATCTTATGACAGTAGTAACGTGATCGATGTACTGTCACATTCTTATTACTTAATGTAAAAAAAAGGAACATATTGTACGTATTATATTGACACTAAGATTAATTAACGTCAATGTTAAATTCCTATATTAATATTTCGAATTTTGTTTTGTATTGACTTCTTGATTGTACTATGCGTAAAGCCGAATTCAAAGCTATATAAATTCAGAGCGGCCAAAAAGCACTGAAAACACCAGAAGATGTTAATTTTGTGATATGAGCTAGATTATAAACCAAAATATAACAGGTTTCCTTGTAAATCTTCTCAAGGGAATCTTTTTTTTACTGTAGCACGGCAAAGTGACTGCACTATGCTTGATGGTAAGCATAGTGCAATCCAAAAACAACGGCAACCACCGAGAGATACGCCATCCCTAGTCGGTCGTCGCTGACATATATAGAACTAGATGGAGAATGGAAATAGAGTCTTAAAACTTTCTAGACGCACGCAAAACCGCGCTATTTCATATTTAAGTCCTTTTTAAACTCGTAACTTACTTATACACTGTGATTAAGTGTTAGCAAATTATACCATTGTTACCTGAAAGCGCTTAATCCAGACAAAAGCGTCGCGAAGTAGTTGCACAATAGCTTTTATTGCTACAGCGTGTTGTATTGTGTTGTAGCGAAACGATTAATGTAACACGAAACCAGATTTTCTGATGGTTTCTATTGTAGACTTTCATTCAATGTACAAGTACAATAAAATATTTAAACGCTTGTTTTTTCAGCTTTATTTTTGGCAATCAATCTTTTAGATTATTACTGCCGTTATCGCGTAGTCAATAATATTACAAGCGTCGTGCGATCACTTCAATATTGCGTCGTGAGTCAATATTCTAACAAGATGGTGGATCCCTTGTTAGAACCTTCCAGGGAGTTTTTGTAGAATCTCAGAATTACGTGCTCCGTAGTATTATTTTCCATTCACTTCACTTATGCACAATAAACTAACTATATTACGTAAAAATATAGTGGTGATAATTACAGAATATAGAGTCAAATAACACAAAATTATGAATAAAATATAAAAAACCCACTACATGACAGTAGTAACAATATAAGTAGAAGTAATAATATTAGTAAGGAATTAATCCATACTGCCAATTCTGAAGACTACATGACAGACTAAAATCCCGCCAAAAACTCCTAAAACGCTTGATACTTTTCAGTTAGTAAGACCACTGGATTCCCCTATTTTAAGTCTAAGGTTGTCGTATTTTTTTTATTCATAGTACTACTAAATTATTACCGATTAGAACTTTACACACACTTTATGTGACATGAGAGTTTATTTTATTTATCTATTTGAAGCACAACTAGATTTACACAAGGATATTATGAAAACAAACTCAAAAAGTACTAAGCGGATTTTTCTGCGGTTCACATGAATGGATAGCAGTAATTTACGAGGAAGGTTAAGGTATATAACTGGTTGTAAATTGGTTGAAATATAACGAAAAAAGTCAAGACGCCTGGGAGCTTTTGTCGAAAACATGGCCTAATATCTCTTTAAGATATAACAATACAATTGAGATAATAAACGACGCAGACGAAGTCGTGGGTATATGTCAGTATTTGCAACGTATTATATGCTAGTGTAAATAAATTACCTAAATGAAAAAATAAAACAAAAAAACTAACTTCTTTATATTGAGCTGATCCTGAGGTGGGCCTCTGGTGCTCTCAATGACCGAACGAAACGCAACAATGCAAGCACTGTTACTTCACGTCGGTTTTCTGTGAGAGGGTGGTAGTACCCCGGACGATCCGACCCATTCATGCTGAAACCAGTTATAGCATCAACGTGGCTCTATCACCTATCTATTTGATATATTTATTTTATATGAATAGGAAAGGTCTAAATTTGTTAGTTAATATATACAGAATCCAGTAAATAAATTACTTAAGATGGTATGCGATGTAATTATACAATCGATGAAAAAACCTTTTAAATTAAAAATGTATTGCAGGATGCACGTCTACCGTTTTTTTATTTTTATCCGTATAATAAATACATCCACTGGGCCATGTGGTGTGAAATATCCCTAACAGAACTTCCCGGCTTGCTGTTACCGCATTTACACCGAAACGTAACCTACGCAATAACTACAACTTTTGGCCCAAGTAATTCACACCATTGTATGCAATTTTGAGTGCAGAAATTTAAGTTTTAAAATTTGTTACTAACTGGAAAGAATGGCGAATTAAAAGGAAAATGTTTTCGGCAAAGGACATCATATTGACTCCAAAGTCTTTCACGGTGTGTTCAAAGTTCTAGTCCGGTGAAGCTGTAAATACCGGTAAGGCCAATAGCGTAGTCAGTTCGAAAAAAGAAAAAAAAAGGGGTTAAAGTTTTCAGTTTAAACTCCATTTATATGCTTATTCTTCGTAGTACATTATTAGCTGCGATTGTTTTATATCGCAAGTAGTAAACTACCTCACTTTTACACGAGTGCAATGTACCTACTATTAAGGCGTTTTAAGTATTTAAATGATTAAACCTATTTTGTGACTTTGTTGTTTACAGTTCGTAAAATCCAATGAAGCTTACATACTTAAAGTTCACACAAATAGCGTTTTGCTGTTTGTGAGCCTAATATGTCATATATTATTTTTTAAGATATTCTTTGAAACGATATGCTGTGACAAATAATTTTTATGTACATAAATCCCAATATAATATTTTAAAATGAGTAACATTATTTTAAAATAAAAAGCTTTTCGAACAAATAATACTTTAACGGATACAAAAAAGTATTGTACTTACGCAGCGCCACGCAGGCGTTATTGTACTTAACGCCATCTCTGAGTACTAATCGACAACAAAGATTGTTGTTTCCATAGAGGGGCATTTCACGTGAAGCGGGCAACGAAAAAAAGGTGAGTTTCTGAAATTCGCTCCTATTCAACCTGATTGTACTTCTAGTAGGTATGAATGTAAATGCGTATTTTTTTATCACGTTAATTTGTCAAGTTATGGATGTCTAAAATACAGTTACATCTGAAATTCAGATTTTTTGGAAGTAGTTTTTCGAAATAAACAAATTTACAATAAAATATTAAACGCAGCGATTTATATAGAAGAATAATTGCTCTTTTTGTAAATAAAATAAAACTTGAAAAAAACTTTAAGTAAATTTTTCGAAACGAAATTTGAGTAACTTGGCATTTTTTTTTACATCAAAACGTAGCTTAAAATACGTATAAAATATACTATAAATTTTAAAATTGGCACAGAATTGGTTAAGGAGATAGATCGAGTTTTTTCTCAGCATGTATGTCTATTTTCACGTAAAATCACCCAATATGGTAGTGCCAGATCTTAGTACAGTTCGACATACATGTACGTTAATCGATATATCTCCTTAGCCAATTCTGTGCCAACTTTAAAAGTTATAACATATTTTATGTGTATTTTAAGCTACGGTTTGATGAAAAAAAAATGCCAAGTTAAAAAAAAATTGTTTTGAAATATTTACTTTCGGTTTCGAACATTTATAAAAAAAGTTTTTTAAGTCTTATTTTACTTAAAAAAAGAAAAATTATTCTTCTATTTAAATCGCTGCGTTTACTATTTAACCGACTTCAAAAAAAGGAGGAGTTTATCAATTCGACTGTATGTTTTTTTTTTTTTTTAGTTTGTTCAAATCGAAAAACTACGTCCAAAAAATCTGAATTTCCGATGTGATTGTTCCTTAGATGCCCATAACTTGACAAATACAGAGTAACTTACATACCCAGAGTAACAAGACAGTGAGCAGGGCGTGTAAACTGTTTCATAATTCCATTATGAAAGGTTCTGCCATCTATTTATTATTCCCACATGCATTTAACCTGATATCGTCTCTTCTTACGGCATAAATTATTTATAAAGTAATAATCCATTACGTTATGTGTATATACTCCTTTTTTTCGAACTGACTACGCTATTGACTTAGAAAGGTCTTAACAGCTTCACCGGACTATATATACTCATAATCATATATATACGAAATTTAAAAATTACTATAGATAGTAGTAGTAATAATATTCGTCCAATAGGACAGGCGAAGGAATTAATACTGCCAATTCTGAAGTTTTCAATATAGATAGTTTTTATGTATTCCTTAGCCAGTTTTCTTCTATGCTCAAGTTAATGTAAAGGCATAAGCGCCAAATATTTTATAAAATATTTCGCACTTTTTTTCCTCTCTTTTCTATCTTCTTATTTTTAAGTCGTTTCTCTTGCTAATTCTAAAGTTGTCAATAGGGATAGTTCTCGTGTATTTTTAGTGAATTTTCATTGATGTCCAAGATAATATAAAGGCTTCAGCGCCAAATCTTCTGTATAATATTTCAGACATTTTTCATCTTCTTAATCTTCAAGTACTCATAAACAAAATTGTTCAAATATCTCCAAGCGTGGAGTTGATCAAGTCAAATTTAGGATTTAAATTATCAGAAGTTTTTGTGTCATCTATCAGAATTCGTGGTCCGTGGTATTATTTTCCATTCACTTCACTTATGGACAATAAACAAACTATACTACATAAAACACCACCAATTTTACACATAAAAGAGTCAAATAATACAAAATTATGAATAAAATATAAAATCCACTACATGACAGACTAAAATTCCGCCAAAAACTCCCGACCATGGATAAAAACAATATATATAACATCATTTT
>JACEII010000096.1:1063020-1110778 GCA_014332785.1 Antheraea mylitta
AATAAAATTTTATTTTTATAAAAGAAGAAAAGA
This sequence comes from Antheraea mylitta, assembly GCA_014332785.1. Classification (NCBI taxonomy): domain Eukaryota; kingdom Metazoa; phylum Arthropoda; class Insecta; order Lepidoptera; family Saturniidae; genus Antheraea; species Antheraea mylitta. Next base: position 1,063,054 of record JACEII010000096.1, read on the forward strand.
CTATCACGATTGTTTAATTCAATATGAAGTTATTCTAGTTTTAAGAAACTACCATTATTAATATTACACGCACGGCTTGCTAAATACATACGTTCTGATATTGTAATATTAAAATATGATTTGTTTTTGAATTTATTAAAATTATGACGCGTACACTTGCTAAACACACAAAATGTGTAGATTATAATGCGTATGACTTGGTTAACACAATAATAAAGAGAGGTTATAGTGCGTACTTGCTAAGAATACAAAAGCATTTATTATTATCTGTATATAATCTCTACTTACCTAACTCCATCAGCAATATCCAGAACTTGTGCAGAAACACTGTCAGGATTCAACATTATTTTTTTTTTTTATTATTTATTATTTACAAAAAACCTGTATACACTCAACAAAAATAATCGTCGCGACACCACACTGTTCAATGCGAAATAGAAATGAAAATATCTGGCATGCTTTCTATAAGAGAGAGAGAGACAGACAGAGAAACATGCGACGCCGCACAGCTTACAATAGCTTACTATAGCAAAAAGTGTCGTGACAACTTTTCGTAAGAATTTTTTCCGTCTAACCACCTTTCACAACGCTCGATAAGGAACTTCGTTCCAAAAGTTGATGCAGAAATAAGGACTACCGATTGAGTGAAAAATTAAAACAACGGAATAACTATGGACTTTTATTAATTTTTGAAATAATTTTGGTCTGAATCATTAAAATTTCATAATTTTTAAAATGAAATTATTAACATTAGTTTGATTTTCACGTCTAGTGGCACACGGATCAAGAATTACATATATTTTTGCACAGTATAGTAATTAATCAAAAACATGATAGACTGTACAAGCTTAAAAAAACAATATTACATGTACTCAGAGGCCGCTTTACAAGTACGTCACAAATATGTCGATTTCATTGGTGACGTTCGGTGACACAAAATCAACATTTTACCGATCCAAAAATTTAAACACGCATATGATCAGTCTAGTATATACCATGACTAGCACGAGCGCAATACGCCATAAACATATTGAGAAATGAATCACTAGTATGTCGAGGTCATCGGTGACGCGTTTTTTTCCCTATCAAATAGTTTTCGCTCAATCTAGCTAGAGAAATCACTTTCATAATAAAATAAATTTTACGTTTTAAACATAGTTCTTAAAAAATTTAATAGATGAAGTGATTGACAAGGAAGGTTTAGGTATATAGTTTGTCAAAGTTTTTTCTAAATTGTTTGAAATATAGCGATAATTGTTCGAAGTATAGGAATAAGTCATGCCGCCTGTGAGCTTTTGTCGAAGACGCTGCCGTCGAAACCCCTTTGAGATATATCATTTACACGATATAACATAAACAATTGAAATAATAAACGGCACAGACGGAGTCTCGGAAATCAGCTAGTTCTACATAAAACCTATAAAAATTGCTATAATAAACTATGTCACTTCTAGTTTTAAATTTATATCTTTGTTAGCATTCATTAAACACGCAAGTACCTCTATAGCCGTGGCAGTAAGGTCTACTTTTCTCTCTCTGTTAATAACCACGGTCTATTCTTGTATTGTGATAGAAATGGTTTCTTTTTTATTGTTTTACATGGCCCTCGTTATTTGCTTCCAGGAACTCAGTTTCATGAGACGGAGCTATTGTTTTTAAATTAAACACACAGTTGTTTACAACTGCACCCAAGCTTCATCGCTGTGGACCCATTCAAGAAATTTAAAAAATAGAGGGGAAATATAGTAACCACAGACGAAATAATATAAGTAAATCGACTTCCGTTGCATTGTCGTCCAGTTACGTCCTAGTCATGCCTACAGAAGTTTTACTTCAAAAAGAAGAAAAACTATCGTATACTACCATATGTTACTAGCGATTGCCCACGATTCTATCTGCGTTTACATAATTATAAACGGTTTATAAAGCACAATTTTTATTTAACACTACATGTTCCCTGCAACTTCCTCCATAGTGCAATCTCTAAAACGGGAAGCGGCTAAAGAGATTAAAGAGTAGTCTACAACAATATCTCAAACAGAATGGCCGTTGAACAAGCACATTGTGTCGCTTATGCGGTTAGCAGGTACTGCATTATTACAAGTCGGCGAAACCTAGAGTCGTTTTGCGTGCCGAGCGCATTTCACGAAATATTTCATTCCCCGAAACAGCGTATAACTAAAGTATTGTGTTCAATATAGTAATAGATGAGAGTTTTTTTTCATGTCATAGGAGGCAAATGAACAGATGGGTCACCCGATGTTAAGTGATCACCACCGTCCATAGACACCAGCAACACCAGAGGAGTCGCAAGTGCGTTGCCAGCCTGTGTTGGTGGGGCAGGGGAAGAGAAAGAAGGGATAGGGAGGGATGTAATCCTTCGGCGCTCTCACTTACCTAACGAAACGCAACAATGCAAGCACTGTTACTTCACGTCGGTTTTCTGTGATTGGGTGGAACTACCCCCACGATCCGACCCATTCATGCTGTAACCAGTTATAGCTACTACCTACCTAAACAAAACTACTTTGTTTTTTGTTGTCGCTGTAAAGTGCAGTTTGGATAAAAATTAAATTGTTAATATAACGAGACAAAACAAACAGAGGAGAGCTGAGCTATCGTGAAACAGTAATGAAGTAATTAATACCTTAGCATTAAAAATTCACTAACATTAAAAGGCTTAATAAACGATACAAAATATTAAATGCAGTCTTAATCTCAAGTATATGACTAGCTGACACCCGCAGCTTTGTCTGCGTCGTTTATTATTTTAATTGTTTTCTTATATCTTAAAGGGTGTTTTCGACGAAATCTTCCAGGCCCCCTCTCTTCTTCCAACATTTTCACTAAAACCTTCCTCTTGAATCACTCTATCTCTTAATCTAAAACCGCATGAAAATCCTTGCAATAGTTTTTGAGTTAATCGTCAACAGACAGACAGACATGCGGCGGAGGACTTTGTTCTGATATATAATAATAAGACTACCCTCAGCCCACGACTTCGTTCACGTGGAATACTTACTTTAGGCTAACTAACGCGTAGCGGAAGGTCTCAAGAGGAAAAAAAACCACGAGTTTTAAACATTTTTCATTGGTGCTCCGCTCCTATTGGCCTTAGAGTGATGACATATAGCCTATAACCATCGTCGATAAATGAGCTATATAGTAACGAAAGAATTTTTCAAATCCGACCAGTAGTTCCTGAGATTACCCCCTACAACGTAACAAACTCACAAACTTTACCTCTTTATAATTTTGTTATGGTATGGACCAACGGAATAATGATGAATTTACATACAAACTTTCGTCTCCTGAATCGTCTCGTGAATTTTTAAAAGTCCTTTCTTAGCGGTCACCTACAGTGCAGAAGGAAACGGCATTCATATTTTCATGGTTTCAAGTTCCACTTTTGGGGTGTAAGGGGTGTCAAGTAACATCTTAAGACTTGAGACACCCAAGCCAACCTCACCTGCACGTGGTGCACCCTGCTGATCAACGAACGAGGCAATGGCGATAGCGGGGTGGTAGGGTTATGGAGCCCGACTGGGTCGCAACCACCATGTACATGGCGAAAAAGCCCGTCATAGTGACTCGCTTTTGCGCGTCGCGTTTCGGGATCAGCCTGTGCATATCCAGTACCGGGTGACTTTCGTCATTATGGCCGGCATGACAGCGGCGACCGACGATGGATAATGTGTCTCTCGGTGGTTGCCACTGTTCTTGGATTGTACTATGCTTACCATCAGGCATAGTGCAGTCACTTTGTCGTACTTCAAACGTTGGTCTGTGATTTGATATAACCGCTAGTTGTATTGTATAGAGTTATTCTATAAAGAAGTATATTTCCAAAGTTTATAACTAATTCTTAACTATATTAGTAAGTATCGAAATGTAATGCGTTCTTTAATATTGTACCAGTAACAGTTTTTAGATAATAGTGCTAGTTTTTATAGCAAAGTCCCAAACAGATTACCGATTTATCGGATAGTAAACTCCAGTACCTTGTCAAGCGGGTTTTAATATCTGAAAAATATTATAGGGTGGATCAATATGGGAACCATGGTAACGTCTGGGAATGATGCCCCTCTCTGTGCATCCCCGAAAAACAAATATACCTATCTATGTTTGTAAAAATAAATAAACCAAACAGATTTTTTTTTTCGATCTGACTACGTTATTTACCTAGCAAGGTCTTAACGGCTTCACCGGACTACTTAGGCGAGCGCTTAAGGCACTCAGCCGATTTTATTTGACAACTGGCTCAAGGGTGCACGGCACACCTCGGCTTAGGCTGTTGCCAGATACATGCAATTCGCGACCTATCTGAGCTAACCTAAGCTAAACTAACTATTCATATATATATAAGTTGTTGAAACATATATGTGGACCAAGCATACATACCTCAACAACCCTTATATATATATATTCGATAAGGGAAAGAAACAAAATCCTTCTACTTTCATGTGTTGCATGTATGCGTGCACGTGTGTGGGGGTGATATGTGTGATGTAAGATTTTGTGTCACTGGTAGCCAAACATAATTTCTTGACATTTCTTCTCGATGACTGGGTTATTTTCTGAGCCGGTGTTAGTTTGGACGTTCATAAACACATTTTCAGGACCTAATGGAATAAAGGAGTTTTGATTCATATTAAGTTCATTTTGAAAATAATATTTTACATTTTAAGGGAGTAGTAGAAGGTTTTAAAGGCAACTGTTACATGACTATCGCCCACTCGACACAAGGACATTATAAGGAATTCTCATATCTCTCAGTTCTCACATGAAAAGAAAATGTATTGTAGCAACCCTACTAAGGTGCGACAGAATCAAGAAGAAAACGTTATTAGGCGAAATGCCATCTCTTTATTACACATCCCTATCGCAATTCGTCGTCGAAAATATTTGGACATTTGTATTATGGATACAAAGCTGTACATTACACCGAAGAGAACATTTGCAGTATTATTTATTTCTATGTTTGTAAATTAATAATTATTTTTATAGCCTTACTTTATTAACAAGTACAGTCCTAAATAATATTATACTAGGTGAAAGGTTAGACACTCGCAGTTTTCTAGAATATGACACTTCATGGTTACATTTAACATATAAGATAGTAATATTAAAACATATACTAATAAGCAACCAAGAAAACCTAAGTTAAAGTTTGACCTAAGACTTTCAAAAGTATAGCTACAAACGTGTAAATAAAATAATAAACCTAAATGCAATAATCGGTGCCAAAAGCCACAATGGGCGACCCGATTTTAATAACTTTCGATAGTAAACGGGCAAAAACCCTTTTGTGTTGTACCCGACATTCCCATATTCCCTTGCAAATGAAAGTGAAATCACCCGACAGTCATTGACACGGCGGTTTAACATAGACGCGTAGAGAATTATATATATATATTTTTATTTTTATAGATAATTAGGTCAAATATCAAGCACCTATTTTTATAATTGATTTAAAACGAGAATCGATTGCAGGGTGTCCTCCAATAATATTGCTACAGTCTAAACATTTACTTGGTAGATCCGAATGTGATTTTCTTTGTGTGTATGTTATGCTTTCACGCCTTAACTACTGAACATCTGATCATGAAATGAAGCATACGTATTGTCAGAGATACAGAAAGGCACATAAACTATCCGTCATCCTAATTTTGTTTTAATATGAAAGTAGACAAACGAACAAGTAGGTCACCTGATGTTAATGTTAAGTACTTAATATTTGTCCTAATTATGTCGAGAAACTCAAAATTGATATACACTCAACAGGTGATTTACGCTAAAACGAACTGATGTTGTTTCGTTATCAATCGTGTTCAATACTTAATGCAGCAGCAAAATGCAGCTGACATCTGCTGTCATGCGTCACTTACTCGTTAAGTATTGGGGCGACAACATCAATTGTGTGTGAAAACCGTTACGCCTGCAAATCACCAAAATATCCAAGTGTTTCATTGAATCGTGGCAAAGTGTTCCGTCGGTGTTGGTGGATCAGTCAAGGTGTTGTAGCAGTCCAAGGTAAGTGGTGCATTGTATTTGCTGCAGCCCAATTGAGTATTGATCATCGAGATCGAATCGTTTGTTTACCCAGAGTAGCTGCGCCACCACGGTGCGAAGGCTACAGATGTAATATACGAATCACTACCTGTGGAGTACTCCGAGTTGCGTCCTGCACCTCAGCTCGCGCCCCCTTCCGTTTGTTCGACCGTGCGGCGTTCCCACGATAAACAGTTACATAATGATTCACCTCGAAAAGCGCCCATTGAATTTTGTTCATTGAAATCAGGTGTCATTTTTTTACAAAAATATCGTTCACATACTTTAAAAAGTTTTAGAATAACCTTAACCGAAGGCTATCTTTGTTATTTATTAGTATTTGTTTTTTTATTATTGTTTTATATATTAAATGTGACCATGACCTACCACACGACAGAAGGGTGTCACCCTTTAAACATTCAACTTTTATATAATAACTATACACAGCAATACTAGGATGTAGCAAAATGTTAGTAAGAAGTATAAACAATCATAAGTGAAAATCACAGAAGAAGGAACAAAGTTTTAACTTAAATTTCGACCTCAAAACCCGACCGGGTAAGTGTTCGCACCTCATGTATTTTATCAGGTACAGCACATTTTCCTTTTGCACTCTCTCCTGTCAGATGTCATCTCAGTATTCAAATGTTTTATACACACACAATCTATCCACACCGTGTTCGGTCTTCCTCTGCACTTATATCCGTGCACCATCATACTCAAAACTTTTCTAGATACGTGGTTTATATCTCTCATGACGTGCCCATACCATGCTTAATATATATTTATGGAGTAATAAAAAAAGGCCGGCAATGCACTTGAAACTCCCCTAATATTACTAGTGTCTGTGGGCGACAGTTATCTCTTACCATAAGGTGACCCTCTGTTCATTTGCCCCCTATAATATAAAAACTCCTCAACTTCTTTATCTCTGGTGCTATTTTCGAAACATTTTATATTATAGGACGCTAACGAGCAGTTGGGTCACCTGATGCTAGGTGATCACCACGTCCTTAGACACTTGCTATCCCAGGGGAGTCGGAAGTGCGTTGCCAGCCTCTGTTTTAGAGAGAAGGAGGGGTAGGAGAGAGTGAGGGGAGAGTTGGGTATCCGGCGCTCTTACTGACCGAACGAAATGCAACAATGCCAGCACTGTTGACTTCACGTCGGTTTTCAGTGAGAGGGTGGTGCTACATGGAACGAGCCAACCCATTCATGCTGAAACCAATAATAGCTTCAGCGTGGCGCTACCATTTATAGTACTTCCTATAGTACTTACAAACTCATTCTTAATATTAGCATCTCTGCTACAGTTTTCTCTCATCCGTCTTCGTCTCCGTTTCGCAGCCCAGCACTCACGCATATAAAATGAATAGATATTACTTTATCTCTTCTTTTATTGCTAAATGTATACCCCTTTTTCTAACTATATTCACGCCGTGATTCTACCGAGCGTTATTTCCTGCCTTACACACGTTTTTGTGCTATCAAATTAATTAAATCCGTTGAAACCTACAACCTTGTTTCGAGTACTTTTTACTATCTTTACGGTCAGTAATTTTTGTATTTGATATGCAAAAGTTGTTGTCGGTTTTCGACTTCTATTTGCGCAGACATTCGCTTTGTAAATTTTCTTTCTAATTTTTTAAGTGAAACTTCGTATGTGAGGGCATTGAAATTCTGATCTGCAATATTTTCGTGTGACGGAAAGTAATTGATATACACACTGTGTCGGATGGAGTGTTGAAAACACCGGTGCTCGTCCAATCACCGAAGTTATTAAGCGACGTCGGACGCAGTCAGTACTTGGAAGGGTGACCGTCTAGGAATACCGCAAGAATACCTTTTTGTTATATTTTTTTTACATTTCACTATAATACAAAAAAATCACTTCTATCATGGGTATTTACGTCGCACCCCATTTTTTATGTATTTTTCTTATGACTTCAAATTTACTCAATGCTAGAGTTTCTAAAATTAATAAATAAAAATAATTCACTGTTTTAAGCACTTACATTTTAAAAATGACTTTAATATGAACAGAAATACGGTTATTTGTTGTACACAGTGAAGTGGTAATGAACAGAAATACAGTCCAAAATAGAACAATAGATATTCAGTAACATACATAATTTTGACTATCAACAAATGTCCTTTACAAATTAACAGATTTTCTTTTCACTGTAAAACGACTTCATAATATATTACAGTTCGGTGTGAATGTTGCTGTACAGAAAATGATATTAATGTTTATAAAAGAGTGGACGTTTTTCAGTGTCGCGTGCCCGTCCCCATGTGTATTGTGGGCGTAATGATACGGTTTCCTGTGAACGTAATATTAGATTATTTTTGTACTATAAATATAGAACCATATGTAATATATACATCTACTATTTCATCTATCTAATGCCTTTAAACGAGCAATTCTTGTGTATGTTTATATTGTTATGTATTCAGTATCTCGGAAACGGCGAGAGCGATTTCCGTGAAACTTGGTAGGTAGGTGGTTTTAGAGACGATAAACCGATGTGGATAGATTTCATTCATAGAAAACTTTATCTATCTTTTCAGGCAATAAAAAAATATAGCTAGGATATAGAGGTAAATTTCGCCGCCGCTGTCAAAATAAAAATAGCTCAGATGGAAATCAGCTGCTTCGAAAATCCGTCTAATCCCAGTTAAAATCCGAGTAACAGCAAAAGATACCTTTTTTTACGTGGGGAAATCCCTTATGGATACCCCCCCCTCCCGGGGGAGAGGGCGGGCTATGTCCGACTCGCACGGACCAAAACCCCACGGTGTGCCGACAGACCGTGTTGTCGGGGCGGCAAGGGATCGATCTAGGCTATTTCCCCTTGTAGAGCCGCCCCAACGGTCCGCCCGGCGGAAGGTGGCTGCCGGACTCATACCCATAGAGAGACAGACTGGACACACACCAGCTGCCCCCCCTCGTCCGCCGGACCTGTGCAATGAAGGGATGAGCCCCCCGTCTGCATCCCCTCAGGTCCGGCTACGGTGGCGGGAGGAGTTGGGCAAAGCGCCGCCTCCTTCCGCCTGTCCTCCGTTGACGGAGAGGGCCACTTAGAGGGTCTGCCTCGCGGGCCCTCTCCGCCGCCTCCTTCTGCGAGATGACCTCCTCGCAAAAGGAGGCCACTGCTCGCCACACCTGTTCGTTGTCGAGCATGGCTGAAACCACACCCGGCAGCGTCAAATCACCTGCCACCGCCGCCGCCAGAGTGCGGCGCTCTTCCTCCCACGCAACACACTCGAAGAGAGTGTGCTGCGCGGTGTTTACTTCGGCGTGGCACTCGTGACAGGCGGCGGTCAGCTCCATGCGAGCGATCCGGTGCAGGTACCACCCGAAACAACCGTGTCCGGTTAGTAACTGCACCAGTCGGAACGTCAAGAAGCCCCACTTCCTCTCGATCCAGTTCTTCAGGACCGGGCGGACGGCGTCGACGGTATATGTCCCAAAGCGCGCGTCCGCCAGGTCCTGGATCCACCTCTCAACGGCGTCCTCCCTCAAACGCCGTCTCTTCTCCTCAATTTCCCTGGGAGCCGGAGGCTCCCCACTACGTTTCCTCGCCGCCGTGAATTGGTACACGGCGGCGAAAACTCCAGCTTCCAGCTCCCTGGGAAGGGAGCCGGCAAGCGTGAAGGTCGCCGCCGAGGACACCGTCCGGTACGCTCGGATTACCTTCAGTACTGCTGTACGCTGCGCACTGCGCAGCGCGCGTGATGGCACCGAGCGTGTCTGCCCAGACCGGTGCCCCGTAGATGGCCATCGCCCGCACGACTCCCATGTAGAGTCGTCGGCACCCGGCCCCCCAATATTGGGAAGCAACCGGCCGAGTGCCGACGCCGCCCCAGCGATTCGTGGTCCGAGCCCCTTAAAATGGGGCTCGAACCGCCAGCGCCCGTCCAAGGTGAGGCCCAGATACTTCATGTGGGCCCCCACCCTGATCCGGGCGCCCTCAACCATTATATGGGCCCCAGGTGGTGGCCCCCGCCGAGGCCCATAAAAGAGTATGGCCGCGGTCTTCTCTAAGGCCACCCTGAGGCCCAATCTTCCTATGCGCTTGACCACGAGGGTTGTGGCCATCGTAGCATCGTATTATAAGGAAAAAATGTTTATTAAAGAACCGAGCTATGTTTGGTCGTCCAGGTAATATGATATTTATTAAAGTGAATTTCTTTTCCATCGCCTCAAATTTTGTCGTCCACCTATCACATGTCGTATTACAGCCAGCCGCGGAGTAGGAAAGAGAAAGGCGTTGCGTTACGAACTATCAGGTTGCGTAACGAAAGACGCAGCAGGATAACTTGGCTGGCTTTTTTTTCTCGAAACGACTACTCTATTGACCTAGCAAGGTCTTAACAGCTTCACCGGACTACAACTGGGCTGGCAGTTTTTACATACAAAGGTACTATAATCTGGGGGCCTAACCAAGTTACTTGTTTATCTACAATCACTAACACAAATAGAAAACGAAAAAAATGTATGGAGATGTATTTGAACGCTATATCACTTGATTTTATATTATTTTATCACGATATGTCATCTCTATACATTTTTCCGTTTTCTATTTGCATTAGTGATTGTAGATAAGCAACTTGATTAGGCCCCCCTGAGCATTTAACGAAATGATTTTCGACATTACTTTTAGTCGAAGCTTTGTTTCTCAGATATTGAAGAAGCATCACACAATTTATCATTTAATTACATTCTCATATGATAATATTTATTTATTAAAGTAATGAATAAGTATACATTTTTATTTACATACAAAATTAATTCAATGAAATTGTTTTTCTTGAATGAATATCAATCGTGTAAAATTTACATTCTTTGCAACACGACAAATCAATATATTCGAAACATTTGAATTAGTTGATAGTGTCGAATACAGCGTCGATGGAGGTAGGTTCCAACCAATGCAACTGAGTCGGAGTTTCCGGTGAAGGAAAACATTGTGGTGAAACCAAAGGTTAGTGGTAGGGTTATTTTTAATTCAGCCCGACTAGCTACCAACATCAAGTCAAAAAAAAAATCTTTATTCAGTTTAGGCCCTAATAAGGCGCTTATGAACATCAAAAACTACCACCGGTTCGGAAATAACCCAGCCATCGAGAAGAACCGGCAAGAAACTCGATCGGGTGCATTTTTTGTTTTTACCTACATTTAAATACATCCTACAGCTTATAGTGGATGCACAGAGAGGAGTCAATTCCAGACATCACTATCGTTCACATACTGATCCACTCTATAATATCCTTTTGACACTAACACCCGCTTGACATGGCGCTTAAATTTGCAGTCAAGAATGTATTGGAAGGGTAGAGTTAAGATACCGAATTCCTGGAATTTCGTTTTTAATGATTCGCGAGGTCCCATATTATATATTGCTCGAACTGCCCGTTTTTGTAATAAAAATATGGTGTCTACCTCAGCAGCCGTACCCCACAGCAGAATACCGTAAGACATTATGCTATGGAAGTAAGCGAAGTAGACTAACCCAGCAGTGGCAATATCTGTAAGCTGGCGAATTTTCCATATGGATTATTAAGTTAAAGATTAAGTAATTAAGTAAAGTATTAAGTTAAAGGTCTATCCATCAAGTGCATGTTAGTGTGATCTGGCTGCGGTACTTATGAGCCAGTCCCCTCTAGAATTAGCGTGTTTATCTTTTTTTATATCACAGGAGGCAAACGAGCAGATGGGTCAACTGATGTTAAGTGATCACCACCATCCATAGACACTTGCAACTGCAACACCAGGAGAGTCGCAAGCGCGATGCCAGCCTATGTTGAGGAGAACGTAGAGGAAGGGACAGAGGATGGGGAAGGGGAGAGTAGGTGGGTCTCCAACGCTCTCACTGACCGAACGAAACGCAACAATGCAAAGACTGTTACATCACGTTACTTTTCCGTGAGACGAGCCAACCCATTCATGCTAAAACCTGTAATAGCTTCAGCTTGGCTTTATCACCTACAAACTTATAAGTCATCTTAAACCACGTCGTTATTTAATATCAGATAAGATTGTGGTCAAACACTAAAACTTGACTGAATGCTATAAAAGGCTGATCTGTCATTGAAAACATTCTTGCTCGGTCGTCTCTCTGGAAGATTGTGTTGCGTGATTGTTGTTGTATTGCGCGAATTCTTTCAAATTTACATTATTATTTCTATTTCTCAGGGCGTGGATGTGAAACATCTATAGGTGCGGGTAAGCCTGATTGTTGGCGTGGCGACGCAAAACACAAACTTTGCCCTATTGACGAAGTACTCAAAAACATTTTCAACCCTTTCTATAAATATGCATTTCAGATTATTTGTCGACTACTCGTATTACTAGTGTTACGCGGCACGCGCCTGAATCTAGTTGAATTTCTTTATTTAATAAAAAGGAATACTTATATGATAAAATAAATAAACAGTCGTTGTTTTATGGAACAAATTTGTAATGCCTTATCGTTTCACTATACCATAGCTGGTTCCTGTCGTAATCTGTTCTTTCATGCATATAACTATTACAAAACAATATCGATTTACACATCTTCCAGGCGTCCCATGACGGCTCAACTTTTTAGTCTTTGATTTATTGTGTTATGTGAGTTATTTATATATCTTATTACGTACGTATTAGTATATCGTAGGTGGTAGAGCCCCGCTGAAGCTATTTTTGGTTTCAGCATGAAATGGGTCGGCTCCTCCGGGGTAGTACCACCCCTCTCACAGATAACCGACGTGAAATAACATTGCGTGCATTGTTGTATTTCGTTCGGTCAGTGACAGAGCCGGAGGCCCACGTCCCTTCCTCTTTCCTTCTTTCCCTTTCCTTCCCCTCCCCCTTCTCCCATATACAGGCTGGCAACGCACTTGCGACGTCCCTGATGTCGCTAGTGTCTATGGACGGTGGTGATCACTTAACACCACGTGACCCACCAGTTCGTTTGCCTCCTTTGATATAATAAAAAAAAAAAATTTTAGATGTGAGTTTTCGTGTAGAGAGATTTGTATTTGTGTTTTTTTTTTTTTGTTTTTATATAAATCCACTTTTGGTAAATAACAATATAATCTAGAAAACGCTTTTATCTCCTGAAGAATTATTGACAACCCTACATTAAGTCCGTTCCTTCGCAAAGAGACCATTACAGTCACAGTACATTAGATCAGAAGTGGAACATTTAGAAGCTAAAATAACATTAACTGTACATTAAATTAAAAAGAGAATGATGATGGGCGTATTATAAAACCGTTATTTAAAATCTTATAAAGATTTTTTTTTACAAACCGAAGGCCTGGGGCCTTTGCAGATTCACCGGACTTCTTGGGCGAGCGCTTAAGACACTCAACTGTATGACAATTAGCTTAAGGGCGTCAAAGAAATTTCCTTGCTTTGCGACGCGACTGTTGAATTTAAGTAAAGCTAAACTATATATGTTATATGACTTAGTGGGACACGCATGTGTATACTACATACATTCAAACATGTCTTTTGTATGCGTCAACTCGCTTAATCTAACCAAGTTTGAAAATCTAAAAAATGAAACCCACCATATCAGTACCTACCTATGTATATTGCATGTGTGCTGGATGATGTGTGTTGTACGGTATTACAACAGCAGCGTGCTCAAGGGCTCCACTCCGAGGGATCTCTTTTAAACATTGGGAAATCCCTCCGGATACCCACCCTAGCCGGGCAGCTGAGGGTGGGGTATATGCGACTTGCATGGACGAAAACTCCATGGTGCCTACACACACCTATTGGTCGGGGAGTAGGCTGCCGACTGGCACTGCGGCTACTCAATCCGAAGCATCTGACCTAAGCTTGAGCCACTGCCTAAGAGAGACGCAGCGAGTTAAATATAACGAGCAATTTTTGTAAATACCATATAAATTTATTTCGTGTATCTTGAAAAGTACTCTAACGATTAAGGTCAAATTTAGTATGTATATATTATTTTGCTTTCTAAATTTAGTTATATAAGTAACTTCCATGGAAAAATGCAATTTTACACAATGATAAAAAACCTTCTTCTATCTTCTCTCATACTAAAAATGTCATAAAGCGTCATCTAGTACATTTTTGCGGTACTTGTCTTGTTACCATTGGGCGACAACCTACTGGTACTTCAAAGTTTTATAAGATTACTAGCAGGCCTGGCGGACATTGGCCCTCCCTGATAATAAGAAAGACCATTATCCGAACGCAGCGCCACCTATCGGGTCCAATCTAGACCATTCTCGGATCCACTGAAACACGCACACAAAATTTCATCAAAATCGGTCCAGCCGTTTATGAAGAGTTCAATGACATACTGGTAGTGTAGAAGAAATTTATATATAAAGATATTATCTAAATACAATTTCAAATGCATGTAATATAAAAATATTCTTATGTAATTGTGGTATGTATCTAACTAGCTTCACTGAAAAAATACGATTTTACAAAAAAAAAACCATCTAAGCTCGGTCGCCCACGTACTATCTGGTAAGCCGCGTATAATTGTATTGTCCGTTATTTGCCAGAATGGGCGGAAATGTATGTCATTGTACACGTGTACAACAAAAACGCCAATCCTCATTCTCTGTAGATCTCATTTTCGTTTTTACCTTTAGCCCGAGAAATAACGCAATATTCCTAATAGGTACGTTTAGATATTTCTAACGAAAAATGGAAACAATTATTTTAAAATAAAATATGCAAACCTTTTTTTACGTATATTTAGTACTGGCAGCCAATAAATTTATCTAGGTTTGTATTTTTATGGATCACTAGCTTTTGCACACGGCTTCGCTCGTGCTAATAATGTACATTTGACCTTTCCCTTGGAAACGGTAGTTTTTTTTTTCTGGATAAAATGCCAAATAATATTTTGTAAGTGGTAGAGTTACACTGATGCTATAACTGTTTCAGCGTGAATAGGTCGACTCGTCCGGGGTAGTACCACTCTCTCACAGAAAACCGACGTGAAGTAACAGAGCTTCCATTGTTGCGTTTCTTTCGGTCAGTGAGAGCGCTGGAGGAACACCTCCCTCTCTCCTCCTTCCATCTCGACCCCTTCCCCCTCCCCCTTCCACCACCAACACAGACTGGCAACGCACTTGCGAATCCTCTGGTGTTACTGGTGCATATGGACGGCGGTGATCACTTAACATCTAGTAGACAATTTAGAATTGAACCCCGTTAATACAATTTTGATATCTCAAAGTGGGGTGCGGATAAAATTTTGAAAACGCTATCTATAACTTTTTTTTTTTTTTTATTGAAGCACGACAAAGTGACGGCACTATGCCTGATGGTAAGCATAGTACAATCCAAGAACAGTGGCGACCACAGTGAGATAGATCATCCATCGTCGGTCGCCACCGTCATGCCGGCCATAATGACGAAAAGTCACCCGGTACTGGATATGCACAGGCTGATCCCGAAACGCGACGCGCAAAAGCGAGTCACTATGACGGGCTTTTTCGCCATGTACATGGTGGTTGCGACCCAGTCGGGCTGTATAACCCTACCACCCCGCTATCGCCATTGCCTCGTTCGTTGATCAGCAGGGTGCACCACGTGCAGGTGAGGTTGGCTTGGGTGTCTCGAGTCTTAAGATGTTACTCGACACCCCTTACACCCCCAAAGTAACTTTTTTTACTTTGAGGTACAAACGAAAATTAAAGTGTTACAAACGGGTACAAACGATTGCACGACGTTATCCGTTTTAAAAATCAACAGAAATTGAAAAACAGAGAAGTTGAAAATTTTCAAGTAATTTTTTAACAAAAATTATAAGTGCCGTTATTTTCTTTCCTTTTGAGATAATCTTATATTTCAAAGTGTTTTCTACGGGTACAAACGATTGCACGACGATACCTACTGAACAATCTGCTAAATTTTGAAAAATTGTAAGTTCAAGATTTTTCTTAAAAATTTTATGTTCCAATATTTTCATTATTTTTGATTTTTTGCAGGGATTAAAATTGTTAGCTTCAAGTTCATATGTTTGCACGACGAACTTAGATTTTTGTTTTATTTTGTAATAAGACTGCGGTATTTTTTTAAATTTTGAAATTCCTGTAACTTTTTCGTCTTCGAAGTAAGAGTAAAAATGAAAGTGGTACAAACGTCTAGAGATAATTTAGAATCGTACCCCGTTAACACAATTTTAATATCTCAAAGTGGGGTGCGGATCAAATTTTGAAAACGCTATAACGTTTTTTTTTTTTTTTTTTTAATTTGAGGTACAAACGAAAATAAAAGCGATACAAACGGGTACAAACGAAACACTATCGAATGATATCATCATAATATATATTTTTTGAAGTGGGGTGCCAAGTTCACATAGCTCAAAACTAGATGCTACTTCTACGTTGACATTCATGGAGGGTCGTAGCAATGAACGGACGTCTAGTCAGTGGCTTAACTATTATTTTCACAAACAATTCATTTCTGTTTGTGAGTATGTGACTGAACTTCTCTTAAACGGCTGGACAGGTTTCGATTTTATTTATTGTGTCAGAAGGAGTCAAGAATGGTTTAAATTTATAACTGCACCCGATAAGTAGTGATTCTGTATGGTTCTAGGAATATTATTAATTATCAAATAAAAACAATGTTTTTTTACGTTTAACGGTAAATTATAATATGAAAGCATAAATGGCTGCGGAGTTAAAAAAATACATAGATTTATATGGGAAATCTTCTCACGCTCTAGGAGAATACGTACAGTTAAATTGAGTACTCAAATTTTTCTAACAAAGTGGTAAAGTTTGTGAGTTTGTGATGTTGGGGGGGGGGGTGTAATCTCAGGAACTACTTGTCCGATTTGAAAAATTCTTTCATTGTTATATAGCTCATTTATCGAGAATGGTTATAAGCTATATATCATCACGCTAAGACAGATTAGAGCGGAGCACCAATGAAGAATGCTTAAAATCGGGTTTTTCTTTCCTCTTGAAAGCTTCCGCTGCGTTATAGCGTTAGCCCAAAGTATCAATTCAACGCGAACGAAGTCGCGGGCAGAAGCTAGTTGCCGATATTTATAGATATCACACTAATGAAATTGAAATCACAGTTGTTCATGAGACACCAATTCAATTTCAATCTCACTATTCAGCCTTGTGGTAGTAAAATATGGTAAAAATACATACTAACTCAATTACTGTATGGAGTCTTTGATAGAAAGCAATAGATTTTTGGATTTTTCCATAATTAAATTCCTTAAGAGACGATGGTAAAATTGGTATTACGCATGATTTTGTCTTTATACTTCAAACTCTCAATATATTTAAAGTATATATATCAATCAGGTAAGCAAAGCTACTAAACCCAAGAGTCCTATAATTTACTTGAACTCAGCTAAACAACATGACGAGGGTTTGTTCTGACATCGATCCGCTCTTGGTTGCGTCTACCAGTGTCTTAGATGGACCTAGTTTATCTTAAGCTACTTTCAGTATATAATAAAAACAATTGCCATTTTAGATATACTGAATTATCGTTATTTTCTTGAACAAAATAAAAAAAAACCTTATTACTTTGGCAAATTTCTTAAAATATTGTTTTATCTCATTTCTATAAGCTTTTCGATTGTTTTTGTCGACATATTAGTACATATGCTATTGGCCTTGCAAGGCCTTTACAGCTTCACTGGACTACAAGACTTCGTTCGCGTAGAACAGGAGGCATAACCAAGTTGCTTATCCACAATCACTTGGTTAGGCCCCCAATTACTTTAGGCTATCGCTAACACGCAGCGAAACCTCTCAAGAGGAAAAAAATCTCGATTTTTGAAACATTTTTCATTGGTGCTCCGCTCCTATTGGTCTACCTTTCTCGATAAATGAGTTATATAACACTGAATTTTTTTTTTTCATCGGACCAGTAGTATCTGTAATAACCTACTACAACTTCACAAGCTCCCAAATTTTATCTCTTTATAATATTAGTATAGATAATACTGAAAGTTAAAGAATTAATGAATATTGATCGAACTTTGACCTTTGGACGAGGACCCCTTAGATAATTGTGTCAAAATGGCGTAAACCTTATTCTAATTGTTCATATAACATATTTAATTTTTTTAAGATTAGTAGTTTATACACCGAAACCGTTTTTTTTATATCTTAGGAGGTAAACGAACAGGTGGGTCACCTGATGTTAAGTGATCACCTACGTTCATAGACTCGTGCAAGACCACGGGAGTCGCAAATGCGTTGCCAACCTGTGTTGAGGGAGGGGGTAGGAAGGGAAAAGGAGAGGGGGAAGGTGAAGAGAGGTGGGCCACCGGCACTCTCACTGACCAAACGAAACGTAACAATGCTACTTCTGTACACTGTTACTTCACGTCGGTTTTCTATGAGGGGTGGTACTACCTCGGACGAGCCAACCCATTCATGCTGGAACCAGTAATAGCTTCAGTTTAAATGTTGCCGTCCTAATACCACCGTATAATAACCGTCGCTAATAGGTTTTTAGTTTTTTTAAATGATCATCATGTTTTACATATACAAAATTTGAAGATCTTGAAAAAAATTATACGATATTAGGAACAGCTAAAACTAGATTTAGATCATTTCGAAATGTAACGACTGAATTTTGCATGAAAAATGTAAACGACAAAACCACTTATTCCCTTGATTCTGATACAATTTTACACAGAGCCACACAATCAACGTCACATGCGCTTTTTACCTGATTTAAAATAATGCTTCCAATTTCCCGGATCTGAGATTTGGGATTTGGAAATAAGGGGTGCGTTCAGTACAAAAAATTGCCAGCTCGAAACGGCTAAAGTTTCATACGAAACAAGATTGGACTGTCAAAAACAAACGCAAGCCGAAATGAATGTTGGTTTTCAAAAAAATATGTTTTGTGTATTTACTGTAGAAGTTTTTAGTACAATTATTGTTTGAACCTAATTAAAAAATGATTAAATATTACAAAGAGTTTTTCTAAAATAAAATTATTGTTGCTAACGCATATAATGAATGCGAATATGAGTATTTCTTTGTTACGCTTTAACTCAACTGCATAGATCAACATAAGATTTTGCATACACGTTGCCAAGAACACCTTTTTTGTCTATATGACTTCGCTATTGACCCAGCAAGGTCTTAACAGCTTCACCGGACTACTAAGGCGAGCGCATAGGGCACTTAGCAGATTTTATTTGACAACTAGCTCAAGGGTGCACGGCACACCTCGGCTGTTGCCTGATATGTGCAATTCGCGAACTATCTGAGCTGACCTAAGCTAACTGTTCATACATATATGATTTGTTGGAATATATATGTGTACCAAGCATACATACAACAACTCCTATATATATTTCGTATCAGATAATTTTCTAAACTATTTCAGTTCGATAAGGGAAAGAAACAAAACCCTTCCACTTTCATGTGTAATCGTGTATGCATGCACGTGTATGGGGGTGATAAGTGTAATGTTGTTGCAGTGATGTAAGATTTTGTGTCACTATATCGCGCGAGCAGCGCACTCAAGGGCTCCACGCCGAGGGAACGGATCTAGGCTTGAGCCGCTGCCGAGGGGGACCTAATCTGGTCTAATCTGCCAAGAACACCCAAAGACGTTTAGTCTTTAAGGAGTAACAAACAGATAGATTTTCATATTTATAATAATATTAGCTGGTTCCCTCTTACTTCTTTGAGCATTAAAAAAAATATAAAGGGTCAATGGAATCCAAAGAATAAGTAGCTTTCTTTCCGTATCTTATCCAAAAGTTACTTAAGTAAAATGAGTTCAAAACAAAAATCAACAACACCAACATACGCTGATAAATCAAAATCGATGAACAGTGGGTTAAAAAGGATAGATGTTGCACCCTAGTTTAGAATATACGAAAAATTATTATCATATATAATTAAAAAAGAAGTCGAACTCTTGAAGAAATGAGAATCTGGAGACAGTCTAGTTTATTTACATGGTGCAAACAGTGTCCAAACTAAAACAAAAAGTCACAGGCACAGTAAAAAAAAAGCGGAAGAATTAAAAGAAATTTATAATTTTAAATCGAGCAATTCCTGTTTAGAAAAGTTCGAGAATAGTCCGATTTGGCCTTCGAGAAAGTGGATTTTCCCCTTGGATTTTAACTTAAGGATATTCTACTGTATATGGAAGAATGGATCGATGATAACTTAATTGATAGTGTGTGCACCTCAAGGACGTAAGTTCGAATCCTTGCAACTGAGCTGGAGCTTTCAGCTTTTTTCTAAGTCCGCATGGCTAGCCGCCACCTTCAAATTGAAAATATGTTATCAAGCATCTGTAGGTCTGTTATGAAAACTATACTAGGGAGCTAGTCGCCTATAGGCTTAAAGTGTTTACCATCTTATACCATAGTCATGTAAGATTATGGTCATACCCGATTATGATTGCACACAAGATTATGGTCATACCCGTGAAGTATAAAAAAAGGATTACAATTTACAATGTAGAAAACGATACATTGAAAAACAAAACTAAATTCTCAGATGTCATTAACATCAAAACAGTAACCGAATATACAAAAAATAAACATTCCGGTCACGTTTCAACGCGAGTCAATCAATTTTTCACGTTTCAGATAACACGTATTTTCCATTTATCCCCTTTAAAACCTATGTCACTGATTTCGGACATTCGTTCGTCAACGCCAAATCCAATACAGCGACGCGCTCCCATCATTTTGAATCAGCGACGCGGACGGCCATTTTGTCATATGTTACTATATTCTTTAAATTTGAAATGAATTCTCGGGTCGAATTTGTAGCGGACTCTTGGAATGGCATTTAATAGATTTCGTTTCTAATAGCCTAATCTAGATGTACGATGTAAAATCAACCACAAATCCAATTACAAAAACTTTTCTTTATGTCATAGCAGGAACAGGTGGGTCACCTGATGTTATGTGATCCCCACCGTTCATAGACACTTACAACACCGGAGAGCCACAAGTGCGTTGCCAGCCTGTGTTTAGGGAGAAGGGGAGGGATGGAGAGAGGATGTGGGCGTTCAGCGCTCTCACTGATTAAACGAAATACAACAGTGCAAGCGCTGTTACTTTACGTCGGTTTTCTGTGAGAGTGTGGTGTGAGAGTGTATCTAGCCCAGACGAGCCGACCCATTCATGCTGAAACCAGTAATCGCTTCAGCGTGGATCTACCACTAACGCTTCAGCGTGTCTCAACTACCAACAAAAAACAAAAGCTACGTCAAAGTGACTTATACGTTTTGAATGTATTGTCATCTGTAAACTAATGATGCATTGATATGGTTTGTAAAGATAGATATAATGCATTAAGAATACATTAAAATGTCTAAAGAGTTACGTAATAAAGTTGCGCTATTACGAATGTAATCTAAATGATATTTAAATGTAATAAAGTCATAATGATACTGAGATATCAGATGAGAAAATGTACGTAAAGGTTTCAAAATTATCAAATAAGAAAGTAATAACGGTTAAATTCTGTGACAGATCATTCAAGTCGCACATTAAATCGAAAGGGTTGTTTTATGACGATTCTTCGAAAAGGTGGCATTCATTTCGGTTATACTTTTTGGTTTACAGAGGTTGAAGAACTATAGTATACTGCATAATAATCCTTGTGTACATAGAAACACACACACCCGCACGTACGCACGCACGAGCGTACACAAAACTACTTCTTGACGACTGGGTTGTTTGTCCGAACCGGTCCGAAGCTTTGAACGTTGTTAAGCGCCTTCTCAGGAACTAAATTAAATAAAGAATTTTTATTTGGATTGTATAACGAAAAAAATTTTAGATTTCTTAAATTTAAATCAAAAGAGTTTATACTGCATACATAGTGCGTGTACAGAAGTAGTAATAAACAGCAAATCCTACCGATGGCAGAGTGGAGAAAGCTCCGCTTTCCGCCGGAGTTTTGTTGGCAATAAAAGTAGACGGAACTTCCTCTTCATGTTTCAACTTTCAACGTCCAGTCAGAACTACTTTTAGTTCAGTCCGTGTTCAACGAATATCTTGTTTTTTATTATTTCTGAGATATTAATATAACGTTTTGCGGTTTTTTGTATGCGACTTGTAATATTAAAATTAAATATGCGATTACTTATTCGAGATAAAATTATCAAATTGTAAACGTTCCATCATGTTATTAAAATTTTTATTTACATAATTCTTCATTCTTAATCTCCTTTCAATATTAGGTTGAAGAAGAATGTATAGAATTGGGGGTTTTGGCGAGATTTTACTCTGTCATGTCCACTACACTTTTATATTTTATTCATAACCTTGTGTTATTTGACTCCATATTTTGTAAATTTGGTGGTGTTTACGTATATAGTTAGTTTATTGTGCATAAGTGAAGTGAATGGAAAATAATACCACGAAGCATGAAGTTCTGAGATGCCACAAAAACTCCCTGGAAGGTTCTAACAAGAGAGCCACCATCTTATTAGAATATATAAAAAAATCACACGCTTGTAATATTATTAACTACATGACAATGGCAATAATAATCTGATAGATTGGTTGCCATTAATAAAGATAAAAGATTAGATAGAATTGCGATTATATCTGCATGAAGCAATAAGTACTGGATAGATTTCGAGCATTTTTTAATAAAATGCACTACTTAACAGTTGGTGCTCATCCAAAATGTACCACGATATCTATATAATAAATATAATGTTACATAAATGTTACGAAACTACGATTTTATAGCACTACTACAGAGTAAGGAAACTTTGTAAAAAAATATATTTTTCGCCACCCATTTTTTAATGTTTTTTTTGTTAAATAACGTTACCAAAGTTGTGAGTCAGTATAAGCTAGCAATAGTATAACTATCTATACTAGTGAATAGACTGTTCGTTAAAAAAATTACTTATCGTATCAAAAAAATTCAGTAGGAGCACTTATTATTGTTTATATTTAATTTATACTATGTATTCTTATTATAAGAAATCAATAAACACCATAATTATTTTTTTTTTATTATATTTTTAATTATTGCCTATATTTTTTTTATTCTACATTCTTTAATTTATAATAGGTACATAAATAGTTTGCATAAACACTCGAAAAGCTATTCATATCTTGAAAGGTCGGTGGTAAAGCCACGCTGAAGCTATTACTGGTTTCTGCATGAATGGGTCGCTTCGCTCGGGGTACTACCACCCGACCACAGAAAACCAACGTGACGTAACAGTGCGTGCATTGTTGCGTTTTGTTAGGTCAGTGAGAGTGCCGAAGGAACACCTCCCTTCCTCCCTTACCTCTTTACCTTCCCCTCCCCACACCCCGTACACAGGCTGGCAACACACTTGCGACTCCCCTGGTGCTACTAGAGTCTATCTAGGGTGGTGGTCACTTAACATCAGGTGACTCACTTGTTCGTTTGCCTCCTTTGATATAAAAAAATGAATTGAATTTTTGAAGTCCCATACATACATCGACTACATTGTTACAATAAGCCCCGAATTAAAAGAATGCATGAAGTCATAGTAGTATTCAACTCTAATTATAGTTCGTGAAAGCAAAACTATATTATAAATGCATATAATTATCTCCAGTTACAATAAGCTGTGATATCAAAAGCGTCTACATATTGGGATCTCTATCATAAACAAAACTGTTTTAATTAAAACAAAGTTGAAATTAAATTACAAGTCAACAGAGACCCGTGAAACGGAATTTATGGAAGTTTACCGAACCATACCCGTCCTTATTGCGAGTGTCCAGTGGTTTTTAACTTTGCTTTTAACGTTGATTGTGATACATCTTTTGAAACCCATTATTTACAATGTAAAAACGGGACAACAATAGCGGTAATATACTTTACCAGGCAAGGCGTAAATAAGTAATCAGACCTAGATATTTCATGATCCCGTCGTGTTATCTCAACAACAACTGTTAGTGGCGGATTTACTTATAAACATTATACTATTTTTTATGTCTTACAGAAATTAAAAAGTTTCAAATTTATAATTGTAGAGAGTGACCCCTCGACGCCGTAGTTTACAATCACATTAATTACTGGAAAAAGGCGGTGTAATTAAGAACATAGAACAATAACGTTGCCATTTGATTGGCAGAAAAATGTAATTAATTTGATTATGAACATATATCAAATGGTTAGAGAGAGGTCCTTCGGAGCGGCAAAGTTTGAATAGCATACAGGCGACAGTCTTGTATCCGCTACTGGCGTAATGTAAATCTAGAAAGGATAAAACACAGTGAGGCTAATATGTTCGTCAGAATGAAGTCCCTCAAAAAAGTAGAGGAGTGATCACAGTGTTTTCTCTGTAAAATACTCAATACACTTTTTAAAATGTATATGTTTGTTAAGAGGTTTTACAGTGCAAAGTTTAAAAAATGTATTGTTTATTTTACAAATATTGTATATTAGTTACCTAACATAATAATTGTGACATATGACGAACAGATATTTCAACTCGTCGATAGTAAGGAAAAAACTGTCTCCGAATCCTTTTTTAAATTGAATTATAAAACAAATTTATAGCTATTAAACAAAATTATTGAGCCGTCGTGGCACGTGTGACAGATGTGAAACATCGAAAATATTGTGTAAAGGTAATTTGCATAAAAATATAGGAGATAAAAAAGGGTAAGCTAGGACAGGAGATAGTTAAAATATTAAGAAATTTCCAAGAAGTATGATTTTTTTTATATATAATTTTTTTTTTCGCTATTCCAGAGATACTCTGTTTTTTCTTTTGAAATTCATTAAAAAAATTCGTAAATAAAATATAACTTGACAGACAGTTTTTAAAGCAAATTAACTCAAGTGTATATTCATATATATAAATTTCTTCTCTACGTATGTATGTCACTGAACTCCTCCTAAACGGCTAAATCCATTTTAATTAAATTTCGTGTGCGGATTCCAGTGGATCCGAGAATCGTTTAGATTCACAATAGGACCTGGTAGGTGGCTCTGCGGTTAAATTTTGGAACTGGATAACGTCCGCCGTGCCCACTAGTACATATATATTTAAAAATAAAAGTCCCTAGGCCGATTAAAAGCCGATTTTCAGCCCAGTAAAAAAAAGTTGCCTATTTATATACCAAGTGACTGTTTAGACAGTGGTAATATTTATGGAGGATACTCTGCACTTCACCCTCGTTCTAAAACAATTAAAAAATAAGTGCTTGATATTTGACCTAATAATTTAGCAAAATACAAAAAATATACACAATCCTCTATGCATACTCTAAACATAGATGTCAAAGCACAGTCTTAATGACTGTCGGGTGACTTCACTTTCACTTGAAAGGAGTGTGGGAACAAAGCGAGAGGGTTTATTGCCCGTTTTACCATCGAAAGTTATTAACTCCGGGTCGCCCATTGTATCTTTTGGCACCGGTCATTGCACTTAGGTTTATTATTTTATTTACACGTTTATAGCTATACTTTTGAAAATGTTATCAAATTTTAACCTAAGTTTTCTTGCTTCATTAGTATTTGTTTAAATGTGACCATGAAGTGTCATATCCTAGAATACTGAGAGTGTCTAACATTTCACCTGGTACATTACGAGTAAATTTAGTGAAATTGTTTTCCATTTGACAATTTTGTTACCGACTGTACGTATTTTTCTATTTTAGTAATAAACGTTAAAATATTTAATCCTGTAATTGTAGTCCCAAAAATGCGCTAGAGTCAAATCAACACTTAACGAAACATACAAAAGCGGTGGTATGCGAAAGGAACGTTCTTGAAAGGGTAGAGAGCAATATAGGAGTAATTTGTAGGAAACGACACAAAAGCTGGAATTATCCACTGCACTGTTACGTCGAGTAGAAAGCGAGGCACGAAGCTAGATCGTCATTTAGTTAGGACGTGACGCGACTGGGATACGTTTGATTTTTACACCTAAAAGCGATGCGTAAATTCCCCTCTATTTTTATCCGGCATATTGTCTTTGATGACAGTTATAATGGCCGACTTAAAAATAAAAATTAAAATTATATTAAATTATAATTATAATTTATTATTTAAATTATATTGCATTAAAATCATACATTTTATGAAAATGTTTTCTTCCACGTCTGTTTGTCTGTTCCAGATAAACTCAAAAAAACTTTTCAACAAAAAATTTGACTGCCAGAAAAACTGAAAAGCAAAAAATAATAAACCTTCGGACACACACGTGACTGCTCGAGATCTTACATTGAATTTTTAAATTGATTTGGTTATTTGTTTGAATTTACGGTAATTTAGTGATCTTTCTTCATTGAATGTTTGGCGCCGACTCAATATTACTTAGGTATACTTAAATTAGTTTAAAAACTTAGTTATTAAGATTAATAATGTAAATGGTTTATTATTTTTTGCTTTTCAGTTTTTTCGGCGTTTTAAATTTTTGTTAAAAAGTTTTTATAATTTTCTGTGGCTATAATCTACTAATTACTACATGTTTAATGTATTTGTAATACACAACTCTGAAGCTGAATTATAAATCATCCCCTGTTACGTTGGGACCAACTTCGGGGTTATACCCTTTCAAATCAAAGAATAATAATTAAAGTCGGACTATTCTGTCAAAAGTTATGCATGGTCATACATAAAAAAATATATATACGCGTTAAAAACATATTCATCAGTTAAAAACGACTAAACGGATTTTCATGAAGTTTTTACCAGCAGATAAAGTTATTCATGGGGAAGTTTCGGTATAAAATATATCAAGGTTTTGTTTACTATCAGGGCAGGACAACATCCGACGGGCCCACTAGTAACTGATATAAACAAAAATATTAAATTAGCCGTATAGATTTGTACATAGAGCGTACTAAAGAGTTCGTAGTACTAAACTGATTAATTACTTACATAAAGATTATTTAAAAACTAATTACAACATTTGAACATGAATCTCCTTACCTTTAAAATGCAATATGTTTCATCTAGTTGTCATTTGTTTTTACATTTTGGTTCGATTTTAAAGATTTCGTGTTTTATGGATTTATCTACGTAATTAACAATTTTCAACATCAGAAAAGGTCGTTAACTAGCATAGAAGTCCTAATATTTCCAATAACTTATGTTTAAATGAGTTCCTGGATAGTTTGGATTCACAATTAGAAACAGTAGGTGTGGCTGCAATGGGGTTTTACGTTTATTAAAATGTTTCGCGTTTAAAAATACTATTAAAACCTGTGATAACAGATTTGGTGCAGACGAAGTTGCACGAGTCAACTAGTTACAAATAAAGTTTCTCAAAATATTCTCCTTTAGTTATTTCATTTCATCTCCTTGTCGAAGTAAAAAGTAAAAAGGGCTCATAAACATTTTTTTTATTTAATTCATGGATAAAAGAAATTTACATATAATTTATTGAGAGTAGAAAAAGAAATATTATGGAGTGAATCTATTGCTTAAAAACGATATTATTTCCAAATTTTGTTTTTTTATTTGTTTTTGTTACTAAATCAACATATATTTTGTATATGAGCTTTTTCGGTTCTGAAGCGCAGAATCAATTAATTATTACTATAACACCATCTACCGAGTTCAAGCGAAACTATAAACCATCGTAGCGAGCGTCTGCAGAAGTAGTTTTTGGCGGGATCTTGGAATGCCATATGGTCTTTATATTTTATCCATAATCTTAGATTAAATGGCTCTATATTGTGCAATATTGGTGTTGCTTTACGTGATATAGTTCGGTGATTGTGCACAAGTGAA
Source organism: Antheraea mylitta (assembly GCA_014332785.1). NCBI lineage: Eukaryota > Metazoa > Arthropoda > Insecta > Lepidoptera > Saturniidae > Antheraea > Antheraea mylitta. The sequence continues at coordinate 1,090,801 of JACEII010000096.1, forward strand.
GTGGATCGGAAATAATACCACGAAGCACGGATTCTGACTTGCTACAAAAACTCCGTGTAACTTTTTCTCGAACTGACTACGCTATTGGCTCAGCAAGGTCTTAACAGTTTCATCGGACTACATCTCCATGTAACGTTCTAACAAGACGGCCACCATTTTGATAATTTATTGAAATTATCGCAAGAAACTTGAAATATCATTACGTACTCGACAATGTCAGTAATTAAATAATTACATTGAGATTGAGAAGATTGATTGCAAAAAATAATAAAATAAAAACATCTTCAGAACTTACATAGTGGATAGTAACTAATAGACGCACCAACGATTGCATATTTAATCATTTGTTTTTTGTAATATCTATTTAAATTACATTCTATTCTACATAATCAAATAACTACGACATATCAGTTTGCACTTCAATCACAGTCCGGTGAAGCTGTGAAGGCTTAATAAGGTCAATAGCGTAGTCAGCTCGAAAAAAACGTCTGTACTCTGTTGAATAGTATAGAAGCTAATGCATCACGGCGCCACCTAGTGACGAGTTTTAATAAAATCAGTAGCATGAATTCACCATATTGGGGTTTCAATTTTAATAGTGATTGTTCAGCCCTATTCAATCTCTGTGGCCACTGAATATAGCCGTAACTTCAGATTTTCGCATAATATAGTCAAGAATTTAAAAGAAAACAAGTTATTGCTATGGGTAATAAAAAAACTTTATTTCAATTATTACTGTTCCGATAAGCCCTTTTACAATATTGCACCTTTTGATGACTTATGAAAACTAATTTAATGATCAATGCTATTCATAAGAAGCATGTTATTCGTCAACGCGTTGCGGCCATCTACCGGTCGATCAATCCTTACTGGAACACGTAGACAAAATACGGCTTCTGTGTTCTCATCCACCACCCTGAACTCTATCGTCACATGTACACCCTGGAATTAAAAATAAGTTGTAGCTCACAATCGGTAGAAGTGAAACTTAGTATTTTGTTTATTTTTAAGAGAATAAAGTATGGAATAGTAGACATTAGTTTTTGATATTATTTCGTAATAATTTTGTATATTTATTATTTATATTGACAGTGTTAATAATACACAGCACAGTTATTTTTACTAGTGCGCGATTAACACTGCAATCCAAGAGAAATATGTAATACATTATATGTGTATTTCGAATGATCTCTTACAGGCTGACGATTTAAAGTAGTTAGGAGTTCTAGCACCAGTACATATGACTATATTTTTGATTGGAAAAGGTTTTCCGCCTTGAAATCATGCAGAGATAATTAGCGAAACACATAAGGTTTTCGCATACGTTACTAAATTGTGGTAACCATGAACATGGCGATGAAGTCGTTACCGTAACCATTTTGAGTTTTTTTTTTAAGTCGCTCAATATACCAGGTGAAAGGTTAAACACTCGCAGTATTCTAGGATATAAAACTTCATGGTCACATTTAAAATATAAAATAATAATATCAAAACAAATATTAATAAAGAACAAAGAGAACCTAAGTTAAAGTTTGTTCTAAGACTTTCAAAAGTATAAACACAATCTTAATAAACCTGGGTGACAAAAGTTGTAAGAGGCGTACCGGAGTTAATAACCTTCGATAATTAAACGGACAATAAGCCCTTTTGTTTTGTTCATGCTGTCCTCGCGTTCAGTTTTAATGGAAAGCGAAATCAGCCGACGGTCTTTGACACTGTGCCTTAACATAGACGCGTACAGGATTGCGTTAATTGTTGTATTTCTCCTAATAATTATGTGAAATATTAAGCAGCTATTATTTAAATTGATTTAGGACGAGGAATCGAGTGTTATCTATTCTCTATAAATATTGCTACTGTATAAACTTTCAGCCTATATACCCGGAACCGAGCTGTAGAGAAATTCTGCCATAGTTTTTAGAATTTACTACACTTAGCACCAAACAACAGTGCGGACACTTTACCGTGTTAACATTGAAAAAAGTTTCTACTTACCACAGGGAAGAACGGTTCGATGTACGTTCTTAGTGTGTATTGTAAGACCTCGCCCTCAAGCACTGGGCAGTTGGAGTTCGTGAGGAAGTTACACGTGACAGAGTTTTCTTGGAGGTCGTAATTTATAGGGACTGTGATCGGACCTATAGACACGTATGCCGTCGCCAACGTTCTCATAGACCGCATTCTGCGAGCTGAAAATAAATAACTATATACAAGCTGATACGCATGACTTCGTCTGCATTGTATATGTTTTCTGTACAGTGAAAAAAAGTATTGAGAGCCAAATTATACGTTATTAACAAAATTTGTAAACAATTTTTTTTTATATCATAAGAGGCAAATGAACAGTTGGGTTACTCGATGTTAAGTGACTTCCACCATCCATAAACACTTGCAACATCAGAGGAATCGCAAGTATGTTGCCGTCCTTTGTTGGGGAGGGGAGTGGAGGAGGTGGGTCTGCGTTGTTCTCACTGACCGAATAAAAAGCAACAATGCAAGGACTGTTATTTCACGTCGGTTTTCTGTGAGAGGATGGCCGGTCTAGACGACCCATTCATACTGAAACCAGCAATAGTTATCCGTTTACTCCCCTTCAGTTGCACATTAGATCTCATTTCCCACTTCTCCTCAGCAAGAAAACATACGTCCCTTAATGTTTAATGCTTGTAAAACTCGTGGTCTCTTAAACGTCTAATATTTTCATGTTAAATAAATATTCCGTAACATTTCCTTTAAGGGAAATACCAAATACCAATAATTGTAAGTACTTAAATAAGATTTATATATTGAATACATATTATATTTATAAAAGTACTATACGAGCTCATTAAGCGTCATAGATACCAAAATAGATTGTATTGAAAAGAAGATGCTTATGAACCAACCAATTGCAAATTTAGAGGCGCTAAAGTGAGATCTAACATCAACAAGATAACAATTCATAAACATTTATTTCAAGCACGGCAAAATGATTATACTATGGCTGGTGATAAGAACAGTGAAGTTAAAGGATCAGCTACCAACAAGATATCCTCATACGTAACTGAAGCCTCCTGGTCGACCCTTGTGGAGGTGAAACATTTCAGAACAAAAGACTGTCACTCTTACAAATGTATCACCATGTATAAGTAGGTAGAGGTCAAATCGAACTCAGATACCCTAAGACACAACTACAAACTTGATAAAGTCGTGCCTGTCTGTACATATAAGTCAATTCGAAGGTGATAGAGCCACGCTGTAGCTATTACTGCTTTCAGCATGAATGGGTCGGCTCGCCCGGGGTAGTACCACCCTCTCACGGAACATCAACGTGAAGTAACAGCGATTCCATTATTGTGTTTCTTTCGGTCAGTGAGAGCGCCGGAGGACTACCCCCATGTACCTACTCTCCACCCCCATGGCGGTGATCACTTACTATCAGGTGAAACGACTATCGGTTTGCCTCATATGAATTTAAAAAAAAATACACAAATGATAGGAAACAAACACAGTAGTTCACACGCAGATTTATCATAACATATACACTAACGCGCTTTGAAGGTGATGTGGGCAATGTAGTCCTGTAATTGTGGTAAGCTACACGGAGGTGTAGTGCATCCTTCAATGTAAGTATTCATTGGCAGATCACCAGGATTGTTCGTACCTGGAACAAGAGATACATAAAATTCATCTTTGAAATCGCTGACGAAACTTCCAAATAATATTACAATATCCAAAACGATTCTAAATATAAATCTAACAAAGTCTAATTTATCAGAATAGAGGATCCACATTTCTTAAATATAGTTATTTTTATAAAAATACTCATTTCTTTTTTCAAAAATAAAAACTACGTAACACCGCCATCTATTATTTATTCAACGAAGTCTTTTTATACTAAATACGGTACAGAAATAATTCTACTATGTTTTTGTTTGTTTTTTTTCGATCTGACTACGCTATTTACCTAGCAAGGTCTTAACAGCTTCACTAGACTGCATAGATTTAATATTTTTATCGATTACCTATAAGTTGAATAGTTTGACCCAATTAGGTGATCATTAAAATCTATCTATACTAATATTATAAAGAGATAAAGTTTGTGAGTTTGTGACGTTGTGAATTGTGACGTTATAGGGGGTAATCTCAGGAACTACTGGTCCGATTTGAAAAATTCTTTCAACGTTATATAGTTCATTTATCGAGGATGGTTATAATATATCATCACGCTAAGACCAATAGGTGCGGAGCAACAATGAATTATGTTTAAAAATCGGGGTGTTTTTTCCTCTTGAGAGCTTTCGCTGCATATTAGTTAGCCCAAATTAAATATGTCCACGCGAACGAAGTCGCGGGCAGAGGCTAGTAACCTATAAATAACTCTCAATAAACTCTGATAAAACGTGAGTTAGTAGCATCTATCTATCTATACATTAATAAGAATGTAAAACTAATGTGTCTGTACTTTTTCGATTTTCGTGAAAAAAAAATTGCTGATGTAGGAATAAGTAATAAAACAAATTACAATCATTTTTAGAAATGTCTGTATTTCTGTTTGTATGAACACTTTTTTTTTCGAACTGACTACCCTATTGGCCTTGCAAAGCCTTTACAGCTTCACCGGACTACTTGTATGAACACGCATCACTGCTAAAGTATTGGGTTCACAATAAACCACATAAAGGAAATCATAAATCATATCTTCGAGAGTAACTTGAGTCTTGGTTTCATTAAAATCGATTAACTCTATCAAAAGTCATTATAATTTTAATGACGAATCGAGTTAAGTACGAGAGAAAAGTCGATAAATAAATGGACTTAATACATTCAGATGATCTTATTAATCACTGTTTTCTCTTACATAGGCTTCCAGGCAGATTAAGTCGCGGGCACAGCTAGTTTTTAATAATATTAATTGAAACTAAAGCACAATCGGTGCATTGTATACTGTCAAATAGTCTGTTTGATTACTTACACTGTGAGACTTGGGTGCTCTGACCCAAGGTTCCGGTGAGCACTGCACACAATACAACTACTCGCAACATTGTTCACGTCTTTACAATGTCCCACGATACTTACTCGCTACATTTATATTAAACCAACGATAAAGCACTATCAAAACAATGATAATACACAGGTGTTAATTATAATTAATAATAATCTTGGATGAATTTTATAAAAGTTCCGTGATTGTTTAGATATCCTGTACAACCATCGAGACAAGTCTTTGGGAAGTATATTTATTTTTGTACCGAGAAACTTCTAATGTGAGAGTTTTGAAATTTTTCTGTGACGAAAAAGTCGTTTCTTTTTGTGGCTATATATCATATCCAATTCAGGAGTGACAGGCTAAGACAGAAATTAAAACAATATTAAAGGTAGCTTATACAAAAATACATAGCTATACTTCTACACTGATATTACTTAGAGGTAAAGTTTGTGAGTTTGTGACGTTGTAGGGGATAATCTCAAGAACTAGTGGGGACGAATTTGAAAAATTATTTCAGTGTTATATAGCTCATTTGTCGAGTAATGTTATAGGCTATATCATTACGCTAAGACCAATATGAGCAGAGCATCATTGAAGAATGTTTCAACATCGCGTTATTTCCTCTTGCGAGCTTCCTCTGCGTATTAGCGCTAGCCCAAAGTAACTATACCATGGACGAAGTCGCGGGCAAAGGCTAGTAAAAATATACATGAAAACATACATGATGCTGAATGATAATTTATTGTGGATATTCGTGATAAAAGCCATTATTCATATTATAAACTATTTTAATTGTGTTTTAATAGATTTGAAGTTAACTTCGGATTTAGTTGGTTTTATTCCTTGCCGTAAACGATATCAAGCCTTATTCGTAAGTCGTAATACTTCACACTCCCTATGTATTCAATCTGTAATATATATTTGTACATTAGTCCATAAAATGTTGACAGGTAAATAAAACAAAAACACCAAAAAAAACTGTAGATTATAATATCTATAACGGAAATTTAAAATGACGCGTATTACATCAAATAAATTGTGTATGTATGTATGTGTATGTCACGTAGTCAATAATATCACAAGCGTCTTGCGATCATTTCAATATTAAGCATCGTGTGAATCAATATTCTAACAAGACGGTGGATCCCTTGCTAGAAACTTCCAGGGAGTTTTTGTGGCATCTCAGAATTTCATTCTCCATGGTATTATTCTCCATTCGCTTCACTTATGCACAACAAACTAACTATATTACGTAAAACACCACCAAATATACACAATATAGAGAAATAACACAAGATTATGAATAAAATGCAAAATCCACTACATGACACACTAAAATCCCGCCAAAAACTCCAAGAAGATGATTTTCTTAACCGTTTCCCCACTGACTGTCTACATATAGATTAATTATAAGTGATAGTACCATAAAAAAGTCTAAATAAACTATTACCCAGAAGAAACTTTAAGAAACATACAAAGCAAAATTATCTATTCTAACAGAATGAAGGAGATTAGTTAATAAATATATATCATCATTGCCTTAACGGCGCTCTAAAGTACTGTTCTGGGGTGTAAGGGGTATCGAATAACATCATAAAACTTGAGACACCCAAGCCAACCTCACCTGCACGTGGTGCACCCTACTGAATAACGAACGAGGCAATGGCGATAGTGGGGTGGTAGGGTTTTACAGACCGACTGTGTTGCAACCACCATGTATATGTCGAAAAAGCCTGTTATAGTGATTCGCTTCTGCGCGTCGCGTTTCGGGATCAGCCTGTGCTTATCCAGCTTTTTGCAGGCCGGCATGATAGTGGCGACCGGCGATGGATAGTGTGTCATTCGGTGGTCGCTATTGTTTTTGGATTGTACTGTGCTTATCATCAGGCACAGTGCATTCATTTTGCCGTGTTACGATAAAAAAAAAAAAAAAAACTGTCTGTAGATATTCCGCGAACCGTGATTGCAATAATTGTCATTACAGAATTACTGTTTTTCATAAATAAAGAAGATTCTTAATAATGTTATCTAAAGCTGACGCAATATCATCAAACAGGTGTTCCAAATTATTATCTCTCATTTGTCATATATCGATGAGCTCGATAAAATTAATAGATTTTTTAGAGATTTCGTAATTTTAAAATGCAGAAGTCGCTGATATAAAGTACACCTGTTATTTGCGTTGTGAACACCTGGTTGTCATATAGTGACCACTTTTATATCACGGGATAACGTATCTAATACAAATCTTTAGGTGGTAGAGCCACTAGTTTCAACATGAATGGGTCGGCTCGACCGGGTTAGTACCACACTCCCACAGAAAACCGTCGTGAAGTAACAGTGCTTGCATTGTTGCGTTTCGTTCGGTCAGTGAGAGCGCCGAAGACCAACATCGCCTATCCCCTTCCCTTCCTTCTCTTCCCTCCCCACCCTCCTTCTCCTCTCTCCCCCTCCCCCAAACACTTGCGACTCCCCGGTGTTGTTAGTGTCTATGGAAGGTGATCATGTGACCCACCTGTTCGTTTGTTTATTATGACATAAAAAAACAAATATTTCATCTATAGAATAGGCAGATATAAAGCGGTTAAGGAATCTCCTCGGTTTCTCAACCAATTTTTTTTATTTCTGTTCAGTTTATGTTGACTCGTGTTATCAGTAAAAAAATAGTAACTGTTCAATTTCTTACCATTGACTAGTCGAAGCATTTATTTATGAAATCTCTATTCCTCGTATATAAAGTCTACGAATCTACAATAGTTGTACACTGACAAGAAACTGTCAATAATATTGAAGCAAAAAAAAATATATGTTCGAATTTCGAATAATTTAAATACTAGAAACTGCAACAAGTTGGTCATTCCATGCTTCAGGCTCACTAAGTCCAAAAACAGTTTTTTAGGTGTTAGGTTTTACAACAAAATCCCAAAACAGGTTACTGATTTGACGGATAGTGTGTTCAAGAACATGCCAAGAGGCTTTTAATATCTAAAGGCTATCTAGGATGAACCAGTATGTGAACGGCTACGACGTCTGGAAATGACGCTCGTCTCTGTGCATCCACTATAAACGTTGTAACTATTTATATTTTGTCAAAATATGTAACATGAATAGATTAACCAGATCTTGCCGGTTCTTCTCGATGGCTGGGTTGTTATCCGAACCGGTGGCAGCATTGAATTTCAAAAGCGCTTTGTCAGGACCTAAATTAAATAAAAGATATTTTAATTTGATTTTGATTTTGACACAGGACCACTATTGAAAACACAACATCGAAATCACTTTCCTCAACATATATTTAGCCAGAGCGAAACAATAATAGAAATGGATTTTCTAATTGAAAATGATATATTTAGTTAACAGTCACAATGTAAACTAAAATAGACACACTCCTCTCAGTGAATTGTCTTTAAGTACACTAAGCTTTAGGTGTATCAGTTTTGTTTTTCTCGAGATAATTAGGTCAAATTTTAGGAACCTATTTTTTAATTGATTTAGAACGAGAAGCAAGTAATGGGTAATTTGTGAGGATATTGCAACTCTTTAACCAGTTATGCTATATATGGAAAACACACCGAGATAGTTCTATTATTATGTTATTCAGCGGTACAAGTTGTTTAAAGTGAATCTCAAGTTATTAAATGTTTTTGACGCGATATAAGCGACATTTTCTAATAAAAAAGTTGATTAGTGTGTGAATTCGTGTTTATAGAATATGTAAATGAACAATTATGAACTGAATAATTTGTATTTGCGCAATAATAAGTGAAAAATTCAAAAACAATAAGTGATAAGTGGATTTACGAAAAGTGACTCAGTGAAACGCGTAAGCGACACCGATAGCACGGCGCTTACGCCCTTTTTCTTGTCACAATTGTCACCGGGTATAAGCCGAATCGGCAAAATTCGTATCATCTACCTGCCAAATTGTGTATTTTATGTTGATAATAAAGATTAGATTTTGATTTATCCCTCAATATGGCATCAAAAAACACACTGTCATGTTCGGGGTGTCTTAATATGATCACAGCTAGAGAACACATGCGATGTTCGAGTTGTAGCAATGACTATGATCTCCTGTGCGCGGATATTAACAAAGGATGCTATAATAATATGACTAAGGAACAGAAAGCCAACTGGACCTGTGTCAGCTGTCTTTGTAAACAACCGAAAGGTGATAATTCGAATACACCGATACGTTCAGTGCTGCTTTCACCTCCCGTGAAATCTCCAGAGAGAGAGGGTTGTTCTGGGATAAATGTTACACGGCGTAGGAAGATACAACGTACGGATGTTAAGCAACAAACTCCTCCAGAGCAAATACCATTGTTATCATCAGAAATAAGGTCTGAAATATATTCTACTGTCAATGAGGCAGTAAAACCCGCAATAAAATCACATGTTGGGGATGAATTACAATCTATTAGAGATGAACTAGTTATACTTAAAGAATACAAATCATCTATGGAATATATGAGTGCAGATTACGATCACATCAAATCAGAGTTAAAAACTAATACAGAAACTATAACAAAATTAACTAAAGAAAATGATAGGCTTTCCAAAATTATCAGTGAGCAAGCAACACGTATTACACTGATGGAGCAATATTCTCGTGTAAGTAATATTGAAATTAATGGAGTACCTGAGAATAAGTCGGAAAACTTAGCATCTATAGTGAAACAACTCGGTGTTGTCATTTCTTGTCCTCTACAAGATACGGAAATATTAAACTGCATTAGAGTCCATAAGCTTAACGAATCCAGCAAGCGACCGCGTTCTATAATAGTAAAATTGCCGAGTGCGCGAGTCAGGGATAACGTGATTGCTGCTGTGATCAATTTCAACAAGCGAAACCAGAACGAGAAACTTAATACTACACATTTAGGCTATGGGAATAATAAAAATAATAATAAAAATTTATGTATCTGAACATCTGTCATCACACTTAAAGGCGCTACATGCTGAAACTAGAAGAATTGCTCGTAAAAAGGAATTTAAATATGTGTGGATTCGCAACGGGCGCATATACTGCCGCAAAAACGATACAAGTCCCGCGAAAAACATTAAATCTTACGATTGTCTAATTAAATTGTAACACTAATATAAATATTAACGAAGGCCGTTTAATAATGTCATAAAATTCAATATCTATTATCAAAACATTCGCGGCATGCGAACTAAATTACAAGAAATTCGACTAGCATCTATGAGACTAAATTATGACATATTAGTATGTACTGAGACATAGCTAGATGATTCTGTATATGATAATGAACTATTTTATGAGAATTATATTATTTACCGTAGAGACAGGCAAACTACTTATTTAAGAGACAAAAGAGGGGGAGGAGTTTTAATAGCAGTTTCTAAAAAAATCCAATCGAAACGAATATTTCATTACGAAAGCACTTGTGAAGATATATGGATCTCGCTGAAAGCAAAAATCAATGGAATAATAAAAGAAGTTATGCTGTGTGCTGTCTACCTACCGCCTCCTATAACGCTTTCTGTTTTGGAAACATTTTTAGAAAATTCAGATAAAGTTTTTGAAGCTACTCGGTGTGAAACAATAATTCTTGGTGATTTTAATTTACCTTTTGTAAAATGGGAAATCGACCCCCACAGTAATGTAATAATCCCATCTAGTTCTACAAACTCAATAGCTAATCATTTATTTGATTTTATGTCTCATAATATACTTAAGCAATTCAATTTTGTAAAAAATTGCAACAAAAAAATTTTAGATTTGATCTTAGGAAATATTGCGACTATTGATGTAAATGAAACTTCGTCTTATTTAAGCAAACTAGACGTTCATCATCTTGCGCTTGTCATATCCATTGATGTCATAGTTGTACCTTTTCTCAAGGAGAAAGTATTCGCAACCCACAATTTCAGGAAAGCAGACTATAAACTCGTGAACTCTCAGTTGTGTAGGGTAAATTGGGAATACGAACTTTGTAACAAGGATGTCAATGTCATAACACAAAATTTTTATAATGTTATAAATTCTATAATAGCGTGCACTGTTCCAAATGTAAGAAAACGAAACCGAAAATATCCGTTTTGGTATACGAGATCCTTAATATCATTAATTTCCGAAAAAGAGAGGATTAGATCAAAGTACAAACGATATAATAATCCAAGAGATCTTATAGAGACCAAGTTATTGAATAAGCGCATCGGGTTGGCAGTTAGATGTAGTTATAATAGATATGTTGAAAGTATAGAGAAGTGCTTGCCGCAAAATTCGAAAAAATTTTGGTCTTTTGTAAAGGCACGAAGAAAAGGTATTTCTGAAATACCGACTGAGATGAAATTAGGCAATAGAATAGCTAACACCGGTGAATCCATTTGTAAATTATTTGCTGATCACTTTTCCTCAGTTTACTCTGATCCGACTTACATTAATACTAATACGTCAACCAAGACCACAATTTTCCCGCAAAATTCATTCAGTAACATTTTAATAAGTGAAGGATGTATACTAAAAGCTATTAAAAAAATTGACGCTAGTAAAGGGGCAGGACCTGATGGCATTCCTCCACTTTTCATCAAAAAAACCTCCAAATTTTTGACGTTACCCTTAAAAATCATATTTAATTTATCTCTTAATACAAAAATTTTTCCAACTTTATGGAAAGAAGCTAATGTGGTTCCGATTTTTAAAAAAGGTGACAAAAGTAACATCAACAACTATCGACCTGTATCAATTCTAAATATATTTTCTAAAATATTTGAAAGTGTTGTGCTGTCATCATTAGCATCATACTCTAAAAACATGATAAGTAGTAATCAACATGGGTTTAGTAAAAACAAATCTACTGTGACTAATCTACTTGATTATGTGAATGACATATCGAAACTAGTCGATGCTCGGTTCCAAGTTGATACAGTATACACGGATTTCAGTAGTGCGTTTGACAAAGTTAACCACAATATACTTATTTTAAAACTAAAACAGTTTGGTATTCATGGTCCTATTTTAGTCTGGTTACAATCCTATTTAGAGCATCGGGTGCAAAGGGTTACGGTTCACGGATATACTTCTAGTCCTTTTTCTGCGTCATCAGGAGTTCCACAAGGCTCTCATTTAGGACCGCTCCTATTTTTAATATTCATAAACGATATATTGAGTTATACAAAATACACCAAATGCTTACTTTTTGCAGATGACTTGAAGTTATATAGAGTAATAAAAAATTTAGATGATTCACTTTTACTTCAAAGCGATTTGAAATCTCTTGAAACCTGGTGCATCGACAACAAAATGGAACTTAATGCAATGAAGTGTGTACACATTCGATTTACAAAAAATATAAATGTTATTCCTTCCAGTTACTCAATAGGTACCGACATTTTACAGACGACAAAAAGTACTAGAGATTTAGGAATACAGATTGATAGCAAGCTACAATTTAATGAACATATAAATACGACAATATCTAAAGCCTGGAAAATGTGTGGATTCATTAAACGTATGTGTAAAGATTTCCATAATATTAAAACAATAATACATCTTTATAAAACTTTGGTACGAAGTGTTCTAGAATACGCATCAAACATTTGGAACCCTTATTATAATACTCATGTTCATCGTATAGAGCGTATTCAACGTAATTTTACTAAATTTCTTGCGCGCCGAGACCAGAGTTGTCCTTATCGTGCAAACTACAATACTCGATTAAAACACTTTAAACTAATATCGTTAGAAAATCGTCGAAAGATATTGGATCTCCTTTTACTGTATAAGCTTGCTAATGGAGTTATTGAGGCCCCGGACGTATTAAATGAACTAAACTTAAATGTTCCTAGAAAAATTCCACGATACCCCATTCAGACTGTTTTTTCCAAAACGTTTTTACGAACTAACATCTGTTCGCCTCTCAATCGTATGAAACAGCTGTATAATGACATCAATAACAATGATATTGACATCTTTAATTGCTCATTCAGTAAATATCGCTCAGACTTGTTTAAACTATATGCATCTTGATTACATGTTAGATTAAAATTAAAATTTAAAATCAAATTATTTTACTAAGATAGTGTTGAAATAAAACAATGGCTCAATATGTGCACATTTGTAAAGATCCTTCACACTGTCCTGAACTTGTGGGTTATTAGATTTAAGCAATAATTTGTGAGAGCGTCGTTGATGTGTCAAGGAAGTAATAAATAAATAAATAAATTCATAGTGGTTGATAATCAGGTATCACACCACATCGAATGATGTCGATTCGAATCCTTGCGAGTGGAAGACGGCGGCTTAGGTAGACACCATATTTTTATTACAAAAACGGGCACTTCGAGCAATATATAATACGAGAACTCGCGAATCATTAAAAACGAAGTTCTAGGAATTCGGTATCTTAACTCTACCCTCCCAATACATTCTCAATAATTTAATGTATGTCCGTAAAAACTTTGAAAAACTGCATTTAGTAAAAGACAGGCATAATCTAGATACTAGAAACTGTAACAAACTGGTCGTCTCATGTTTCAGACTTAGCAAAAGCAGTAATAGTTTTTTTGCTAATTGTATTAAATTCTACAATAAAGTCCCAAAGCATGTTACCGATTTGCCGGACTGTAAATTTAGGCGCCACGTCAAGCTAGTTTTTGGTATCAAAAGGACATTATAGAGTGGATCAATATGTAAACGATAGTGATGTCTGGAATTAACTCCTCTATATGCGTCCACTAAAAGGCATTGTATAATGTATTGGAAATAAATATATTTAAAAAAAATACCCGATCGAGTTTCTTGCCGGTTTTTCTCGATGATTGGGTTGTTTTCCGAACCGGTGGTAGTTTGACGTTCATAAGTGCCTTATTAGGACCTAAACTGAATAAAGTATTTTTGATTTTGAGTCTGAGATTTCAATGAAGGAAAGCATCGCGATGAAACCATAGTATTCCATAGCTTCTTCCCAACTTGCCGCCTTCTAGCTACCTTCTAGTTGAAAATCTATCGCTAAACACCTGTACGAGTGTTCAGGTGACTGCACTTTGAAAGCTCATCCCCGTTTAAGCTTAGCACGTCTACCATCTTTGGTGTCATTAACATCAGATTCTCACCTGCTGTGGTTATACGTTAAGACGCTAATAAAGTATTATAATATTGACATTTATAGAGGTAGCACTATCGGCGTTTAATCACGCTTGGTTATGATCTGTATATTATCTGAATATGCCATTTTTCATTTAGCCTCTTTTAATTTTATTGAAAAGGAGATACGTAGATATTATGAGTATATGAGTATATAGTACATACTGATTTTAAAAATCAAGAATTGTTTACGCGCGCAACGATTGCCAATAACAGTAACCGTAACTGTTAAAAATATTTGTAAAATTACAATAATTTTACAACACAAAAGTGGAGTACAATTAGAAACAGATGCTGACCACTGCGAAATAATGAAACAACCCTAGTAATTTTCCAAAAGATACCAGGAAAGTTAGCAGGATGTATTGTATTTTTACGATCTTCTTGTTAAAGTCCTACTTGTATAGTAATTTTACATAACTTTTAGTCAAATTTCACGAGAAAGCTTTGTAGATTTATAAACATTGCTTGTAATGTAGTTCATTGGATTTTTTTTTGTAAATTCACAAAACAAAATTGTAATGAAAATTACGATGAAGTAATTGAAAATTTAGTTATTTATTTTGTAATATTTAAATATCTATTGTAAAATAATAGTAAAAGTAGAAATACAATACATTATTGTAAAATTGCTAATCATCTTTGGTATCACATGGTTAGTAAAATTACAATACGTGCTAGTACTTTTACTAAACCTATTTTCAGTGAAAGCTTAGTATATTTCAAGAAATATGTTGTAATTTTCTTGTATGAAACTAGAGGACCCGGAGCACGTCGCCCTGCCTGAATAATAAAAAAAACTCAATGCAGCGCCACCTACCGCGTCCTATTGTGGATCTAAACAATTCTCCGATCCACTGGAACACTCACACAAAATTTCATTAAAATCTGTCCGTTTAGGAGAAGTTCAGTGACACACACGTACAGCAGTAATTTATAAATAAAGATTAGAATAAATAGTACAAAAAAAAAATACAAAACTGAGTTATATTATTATTAAATCGTGGTGAGTAATTACTTTCAACACATTTTCTGTAAAAATACAAAATAAAAATTTAACAATGTAAATAATAATGACCACTATATAGAATTTCTAGAGTTTCTTATTATCGAAAAAAATAGTTTGAGTTAAAAAAATCTATATTGTCAATTATCATCTATCTATACTACGTATATTGTACAAATATCTACATATACAAATCTTCATGGCGCTCGACTGTATGCTAATATAAAAAAAATTTATTGTGAGTTTGTCTGTTATGCTTTCACGCCTTAAATACTCAACCTATCATAACTAAATGATGTATGCATGTTGTCAGAAGTACAGAAGACGGCATAAGTACCATTCCCCCAAAATACTGTTCCCGAGGAATACGTCAAATCTACATTGACCCGAGCGAAGCCGCCGGTAAAAGCTAGTCGTATATAAGTTAATGCCTTGCAACTTCATCTAATTATCGATAGCGCTAATATATTCGCCGTGATCAAATATCTAAGGTCACCATGACGTTGGCTTAAACGGTGCAAAAGTTAATGTATTGTAGCTAGATAAAAAATAGATGTTACACCATCTTCTAAGCATATAAAAACCATAAAAATAAAATTATAATAAAGATAAAACACATTTATAAGTAATGTTTTAATTTTAAAAACGTATAAAAATACATCGCTTGCTAATTAATATAAATTACAGAGTTATTAAAAATATATATTACGGTTCATTATAAAAAATATATTACTAAAATGACATCTTAATTTTTTTTTTCTCGAAATGACTACGCTGTTGACCCATCAAGGTCTTAACAGCTTCACCGGACTACTAAAGCGAGCGCTTAAGGCACTCAGGCGATTTTATTATGGCAACCAGCTCAAGGGTGCACGGCACACCTCAGCTTGGCTGTTGCCTGTTGCATGCAAAATCGCGACCTATCTTAGCTAACCTAGCTAACTATTCATGTATGTATGAGTTGTTGAACCGTATATGTGTACCAAGCATACACGCCTCAACAACTCTTCCATATATTTATTATCGGAAAATTGAGAGTTTTTCAGTTCGATAAGGGAAAAAAAAGTAAACCCTTCCACTTTCATGTGTAAGCGTGTAGGCGTGCACGTGTGTGGGGGTGATCGTGTAGTGTTGTAGCGGTGGTGTATATTTGTGTGTCACCGTATCGCGCAAGCAACGCACTCAAGGGCTCCCTACCGAGGGCTCGAACCTAGGCTTGAGCCGCTGCCGTGGGAGGCCTAATCGGGTAACATGACATCTTAAATAAACTCGAATCATCTCCTTGTTGTAGGGTACAAAAGTAATGAGGTCTCATCAACAATTTTTACTCAAATCATTTTTTTTTATTTACATGATTTATTGAGAGTTAGAACTATATATTTAAAAATGAGTCCATTGCTTAAAAATGACATTCTTTCCAGATTTTATTTTATTTTTCTTTTTCCCACCAAATCAACATATATTTTGTATATAAGACTTTTCGGTTATTAAACACAGAATCAGTTAATATTAAATATAGCGCCATCTACTGTGCACTAGCGTAACTACAAACCATTGTATTGACAGAATAAATGCAGTAAATAACAAAGGCACCAATGATTGTATAATATATGCATATTGATA
Source organism: Antheraea mylitta (assembly GCA_014332785.1). NCBI lineage: Eukaryota > Metazoa > Arthropoda > Insecta > Lepidoptera > Saturniidae > Antheraea > Antheraea mylitta. The sequence continues at coordinate 1,107,511 of JACEII010000096.1, forward strand.
TAGTTTGTTGTAATACATATTATTTGAGTTATATTCTACATTTATTCGACATATAATTTTCATTTCAATTGGTTAAACAGTATACATGGAGTGTAGAGGTAAGGATGACCATCTCTATGTATGCAAAGAAATCCGAGTAAATTGCGTTAAATTAGGATGGCGCTACAGGAGTAACAGAGTTCATTATTGTTCAATTAATCCAACAAGTTTTATAAAAGTAAATATTCAAATATCACTAAACATATTATTTAACTTTATTTTTGGCAATCAATTTTTCAAATTATTACTGCCGTTGCCACGTAGTTAATAATATTACAAGCGTCGTGCGGTTACTTCAATATTAAGCGTCGTGTTAGCCAATATTCAAACAAGATGGTGGATCCCTTTGGTAGAACCTTCCTGGGAGTTTTTGTAGCATCTCAGAATTTCATGCTCCGTGGTATTTTTGTCTATTCACTTCACTTATGCACAATAAACTAACTATATTACGTAAAACACCACCAAATTTACAAAATTTATAGTCACACAACATAAGATCATGAATAAAATATAAAACACATTACATGACAGACTAAAATCCCACCAAAAACTCTGGGTCATATTTGTAAAATTATTGCAGACTATGCATGATCTTTATGCTATACTAGCGCCACTGTGAAGCGTCTTGGAACTATCATTGGAGCTGAAAACTTTTTAAAATGTCCCCCATTGATATAGTTTTTCTTACCCTCTATATAAGCTATTGCATCACAACACCTACCTGATTAGCCTCCCCCCCTCAGCAGCGGCTCAAGCCTATACACTACACTCACACAAAATCTTACATCACTACAACAACATTACACATATTACCCCCACACACGTGCACGCATACACGCTTACACATGAAAGTGGAAGGGTTTTATTTCTTTCCCTTATCGAACTGAAATAGTTTAGAAAATTATCTGATACGAATTATACATAGGAGTTGTAGGAGTTGTTGAGGTATGTATGCTTGATACATATATATGTTCCAACAACTCATATATGTATGAATAGTTAGCTTAGGTCAGCTCAGATAGTTCGCGAATTGCACATATCAGGCAACAGTCGAAGCCGAGGTGTGCCGTGCACCCTTGAGTTAGTTGTCAAATGAAATCGCTTGAGTGCCCTAAGCGCTCGCCTTAGTAGTTCGGTGAAGCTGTTAAGACCTTGCAAGGTCAATAGCGTAGTCAGTTCGAGAAAAAAAAAATCACAACACCACCTAGTGGCTAATTATAGTAAATTAAATAGCATGAAACCTTTCCCTGTTGTAGTGTCAGCTATAATAGTAGTCGTTCAAACCATAATTCTATTCATTCTCTTTGGTCACTAATAGGCAAAGTTTGGAATTGCACATAAAACAGCCAAGAATTTAATACAAAACAAAATTTACTAACATTAAAGGTATTTAAATTGTTGTCCTGATGAGCTCTTTTATAATATTGCACCCTATACATTTTTTACAAAAACATGCTTAATGGTCAACTATAAGAAGCGTAGTATTCGTCAGCGCTCTACGGCCATCTAGCGGTGGGTCAACCCTTACGGGAACACGTAGACAAAATACGGCTTCTGTATTCTCATCCACCACCCTGAACTCTATCGTCACCTGTGTACCCTGGAATTAAATGAAAGTTGTGTATAGTTCACACACGGTAGAAGTTAAGCTTAGTATTCTGACTATTCTTAAGAGGATGAGATTTTTTTTTATGTTATAGAAGGCAAACGAACATGTGAGTCACCTGGTGTTAAGTGATCACCGCCGTTCATAGACACTAGCAACACCAAGCGAATTGCTACTGCGTTGCCATCCTGTGTTTTGTGGGGTAGTGGGAAGGGTGGAGAAGGAGAAAGTGGAGGGGACAGAGAGAAAAGATGGGCCACCAGCCTCCACTGACCGAACGGAACGCAACAATTCAAGCACTGTTACTTCACGTCGGTTTTCTGTGAAAGGGTTGTGCTACCCCGGAAGAGCCGACCCATTCATGCTGAAACCAGCTTTAGCGTGGCTCTACCACCTACAAAATACAATTAATACACGATGGAGGTATTAAACTTTATTTTTCGGCATTATTTTATAATTTGTATATTGTCAATACGTTTACAATATACTACTTTATTCACTCACAGCATAAAACCTATTCTATATAGCAATCTATTTTTGTTACACATCGTCGTTTCATAGAATCCCATTCACGTCGTCCTAAAATAAGTTTAACTTCAAATGTATACCAGGTAACTGTTTAGACAGTAACAATATTTGTGGAGGTCACTTTGCACTCGATTCTCGTTCTAAATGAATTAAAAAAATAGGTGCTCAGTATTTGAATTAATTAACTAAAAAATACAAAAATTATACACATTCCTCTACGTGTCTGTGTTAAAGCACAGTGTCAATGACCGTCGGGTGATTTCAATTTCATTTGAAAGGGACCATGGGGATGTCCGAAATAAAATAAAAGAGTTACCTATTTTACTACACACACAACTTAATAACTGCGGGTCGCCTATTGTAGCTTTTCCCACCGGTCATTCTCTTATGTTTATTATTTTGTAGCTATACCTCTGAAAGTCTTAGAACAAACTTTAACATAGGTTTTCTTGGTTGTATATTAGTATTTGTTTTAATATTATTATTTTATACATAAAATCTAACCATGAAGTGTCATAATCTAGAATACTGCGTCTAACCTTTCACCTGTTATAAATAAAAACTAAAATATTGCGGTAGCGAGTATTTTAGCTACCTACTAAAGTATTAACCTAGTTCGAACAAGACACATCCATTGATCTAACAACATCCATCATGCAGTGCAGACATTTTACCGTGTTACAACTAAGAAAAGTTTAAGCTTACCACAGGGAAGAATGACTCGATGTACATTCGTAGTGTGTATTGTAAGACCTCGCTCTCCAGTACTGGGCAGTAGGAGTTCGTGAGGAAGTTACACGTGACAGAGTTTTCTTGGAGGTCGTAATTTATAGGGACTGTGATCGGACCTATAGACATGTATGCTGTAGCCAACGTCCTCATAGTTCGCATTGTGCGAGCTGAAAATAAATATGTTTTTTTTTAATATACTAACTGTTACAAGTGACGTTGTCTCCATTGTTTATTATCACGACAGTTACGCGTTATCTACAGACGGAAAAAAAAGAAAAATAATTGAGAGCAAAGATATACTTGTTTACAGAATTTTGGAAATAATATGTCTGTGCATATACACTCCACGCCCTTTTTTTTTTT
>JACEII010000096.1:1110878-1182638 GCA_014332785.1 Antheraea mylitta
AAAAAGTAAACCCTTCCACTTTCATGTGTAAGTGTGTAGGCGTGCACGTGTGTGGGGGTGATCGTGTAGTGTTGTAGCGGTGATGTATATTTGTGTGTCACCGTATCGCGCAAGCAACGCACTCAAGGGCTCCCTACCGAGGGATCGAGCCTAGGCTTGAGCCGCTGCCGTGGGAGGCCTAATCGGGTCACTCCACGCCCCTGTTCCCACTTCTCTACTACAAGAAAACACACGTCACTTGACATTATTCATAAAAAAAACGTGATTTCTTAAAACTTTAATAATTTTTATATTAAACTAGTTGTGTCCGCGACTTGGTCCGTGTGAAAACTTATTTAAAAAAAACAGTTATTAATAAAGTCGCCTGAACGTATTAACTCTATTTGATTATCTACATTTATCTCGTACTTAATTCGCGTAGTCATTAAAATTACAATAACTCTTGATAGAACGAAACGATTTTAATGAAATAAAGATTAAATCTTACACGATGATAATGCTTTATATAGAAGTTTTATCTTGAACACAGTATTTTAGCAGCAATCCGCAGATAGACGTTTTTGGATTTGATTAAACGCTATGTCAAGCGGGTTTTGGTCTCAAAAAGCTATTATAGAGTAGATCAGTATGTGAACGATAGTGATGTCTGGAATTGACTTATCTCTGTGCATCTATTTAAAACGTTTCTGTCATATATGTAATATAGTCTAAATATTAGATATATTAGTTAAAAAAAAAAAAAAAAACATACAGTCGAATTGATAACCTCCTCCTTTTTTTGAAGTCGGTTAAAAAGATAAACCAGATAGTGATTCTTGCCGGTTCTTCTCGATGACTGGGTTGTTTCGAAACCAGTGGTAGTTTTTGACGTTCATAATTGACTTATTAGGGCCTAAACTGAATAAAGTATTTTTTGATTTTCGATTTGAATTTGAAATTGAAATGTATTTTGTTATTTATTCCTAGATACTTGCAATATTTTTTTACGAAAATAAAAAGTACAGAGGTGTTAGATTTACATTCTTATTATATGTATAGATATAAGTGTATATCTATTATCTGCATCATTATTCCGTAAGATTTCTTTGTAGGTAAAAACCAAATACGTACACAGTAAATACCTAAATAAGATTTATAAGTTGAATACATATTATATTTATAGAATACTGTTTATAAGTAATGTGTACGAACTCAATAATCGTCATTGTTTAGGGAAAAAACAGAAAATAAGCAACAAAATAGATTGTGTTGAAATTAGAAACGCCACAGTGAAATCTAACATCAACCGTATAATACAAACTTTTTTTAAAGTAAAACTTCTTTAGGCGCGACTGCGAGGGAACTAGATAACAGGGCAACGGAAGTCCGTTACGGCAATATGGCGTCACGTTTCTGTACCATCCGGTTAGATAATAATTAAACATAACCAAGACTTCTATTAAATCATAATTAATTTAATTCGTCACTTATCATAGTAATCTGCTTGTACTTTTCTATGTTTCATTTACTATATAACATAAAGTTGCTAATAATATTTCCTGTGTTATTTAAGTTCCGCCATAGCTGATAGATGGCACTACAGATAATGAAGCTTTGATTTAATTTGTTACTCACTTACATTGAAACCAGATGGCAGCATTCTCTAAAATGCAGTTACTTTGTCGTGCTTAAAAAGAAAAAATAATGAATATAACCGTCACACACGATTGAAGTAAAAGTTTTAAATATTTTTGTTTTGTCAATAGATAGTTTATTTACAAAACGATCGATAAACGAAATGATAAAGAAATAATAAAAAAATTTTGAAAAAAAAAATGATAAAAAATAAATAAATTGAATAATAATAAAAATCATACAATACAATTAATAATATATATAGCCGCGACCATGCTGCCATCTGGTTTCAATGTAAGTAAGTAACAAAATAAAGCAAAGCTTCATTATCTGTAGTGCCATCTATCAGCTAATTTAGAACTTAAATAACGAGTTTTTGGCGGGATTTCAGTCTGTCATGTAGTAGATTTTATATTTTATTCATAATCTTGTGTTACTTGACTCTATATTGTGTAAAGTTGGTGGTGTTTTATGTAATATGATTAGTTTATTGTGCATCAGTGAAGTGAATGGAAAATAATACCACGGAGCATGAAATTCTGAGGTGCCACAAAAACTCCCTGGAGGGTTCTAACAAGAGATCCACCATCTTGTTAGAATATTGATTGACACGACGCTTGATATTGTAATGATCGTACGACGCTTGTAATATTATTGATTACTCGACAATGGCAGTAATAATCTGAAGGATTGATTGCCAAAAATAAAGTTAAAAAAACTTAAATAACACAGGAAATATTATTAGCAAATTTTTGTTATAAAGTAAATAAAATATACAAAAGTACGAACAGATTACTATGATAAGTAACGAACTAAAATAATTATGATTTAATAAAAGTTTTGTTTATGTTTAATTATTACCTAACCGGATGGTACAGAAACGTGACGCCATATTGCCGTAACGGACTTCCGTTGCATTGTCGTCCAGTCACCTCTTAGTCGCACCTAAAGAAGTTTGATTTCCAAAAATTTGCGGTGAAATCGAATACAGATACCATACGAAGTTGATAAGGCCCTCCCTGTCTGTACACATAAGTCAATACATATATTATAAGGAATAAACACAGTAGTTGACCAAACACAGTTTACACTTTGTAGGTGGTAGAGCCCCGCTGAAGCTATTTTTGGTTTCAGCATGAATGGGTCGGCTCCTCTGGGGTAGTACCACCCCTCTCACAGATAACCGACGTTGAATAACAGTGCTTGCATTGTTGTATTTCGTTCGGTCAGTGAGAGAGCCGGAGGCCCACGTCCCTTCCTCTTTCCTTCTTTCCCTTTCCTTCCCCTCCCCCTTCTCCCATATACAGGCTGGCAACGCACTTGCGACGTCCCTGATGTCGCAAGTGTCTATGGACGGTGGTGATCACTTAACATCATGTGACCCACCAGTTCGTTTGCCTCCTTTGATATAAAAAAAAACATTAAAAATACACTAACGCGCTCTGAAGACGATGTGGATAATGCAGTCCTCTAACTGTGGTAAGTTACACGGAGGTGTAGTGCAGCCTTCAATATAAGCATTTATGGGGAGATCACCAGGATTACTCGTACCTGGAAGAAAGATACATAAAATTCATCATTGAAAACATTGACGTGACTTACAAATTCTTATCATATGCAAAACGAGTCATAAACACAGAGTGACAATTATGAACAACTTATTAACGTTTTTATAACAAAACTACTCAAAGTCTACATTTAAAATACATTATCACAGTAAAGTATCTAATTGTGTGTTATATAAAATTATTTTTTATAAAAGCTTTACATTTTTTCCAAATATCACGAACTGTGTAACACCGCCATCTATTATTTCTTCAGCAAAGACTTTTTATACTCATTATACACTCATCAAAAAAGTCTAAGCAACATGTACTAAATTAAATTTTAGGATGGTTCTTCACATTATAACGTTGTATTTTATTTTTAAAATAATATCTTTAGGGTTCTATGATGTAAAAATAACAGCTGTTGTCTTTATAAGTTCTTTTAATAACAGAAATGAATCATATTAGAATATACTGTAGAAACTAAGATACATAAGAAACTAAACTTTTTTTTACAAAATGAAATTTCTAAAGAAAATGTATTTATTGTGAAAGAATAGAACAATTTAATACAAAGTATGGTCTCCTCTGCTATTCAGAACTTGTCGGCAACGATTATTCATTGAATTTATGAGACTGTTTATATCATCTTGCGGTATTCGGTCCCAACGAAATTGTAGCAAATCCTTCAGCTGTTGGGTTGTTGTCGCTCCGTCCAAGTTTTTCAAAACACGTGTCTGGAGCATGTCCCATGCGTGCTCGATGGGGTTGAGATCTGACGATTGTGCAGGCCAGGGCAATACCCGGATGTTCTCCGTTGCAAAGTATTCACTGGTTCGCCGAGCTGTATGTGAACGCGCATTGTCATGCATTAACCTAAAATCGGAGCCAAAGGTTTGTGCAAATGGGTAGACATAAGGTCTGAGAATATCCTCAATGTAATTTTCAGCATTCATGTTTCCATTTACAAAAACGAGCTCAGTTCGCCTGTTCTTCATCATACCCGCCCATAACATAACTGTTGAGCCGCTGTATGGATGAAATTCCTGAACGCACCTGAGCCTTTCAGTATTTCCGGGCCGACGATACACTCGCACCCTTCTTGTATCAGGCTTAAACCCAAAGCGCGACTCATCGGAAAACATAATTTTATCCCATTATTCCTGGGTCCATGTTATGCGTTCTCTACACCATTTATATCGACGAGCGTGATTCCCGTGACGTATCGGTGGGCACCTGATTGGGCGTCGAGCTCGTAGGCCGTACTCATGCAGTCGATTTCGCACAGTTTGAGGACTTACATCAACACCACTTGAAATTTGTAGCCTCAAACTTATATCTCTAGCGGTTAACATCGGCTGGCGTCTTGCAGTCAGTTGTATGTACCGGTCTTGCCGAGTGATTGTACATCATTTACGGCCTGAATGCTGTTCAGCGGGTTCTCTTGTATTATTGTAGCGCTGCCAAAGACGACAAATAACACTTCTATGAATGCCAAAATGTCGAGATATCTGAGATTGATTACTTCCCGCTTGCAACATCCCTACAGCTCTTTGCATTTCATTTGCCATCAAATGACGTCGCTTCATGACGTAAAGAATATCTAACAATTTAATTTTGTCGCTAACTTTATTTAAATGGTTGGTAAAATTATAAAATCAAGACTAAACGTAGCAATTAAAACGCATTTAAATTCAAACAAATTCGCAGTCATTTGAATTTTATGAAAAAACAAAACATAATCAAATTTTTTTTTACAACCAGCCAGTATGTCATCAATAACAAAAAAGTTTACTTACCTACGCACTTTGTTTGAGTAAATACTTAGAAATTAATTAATATAAATGGTAAAATTTGTAATATCACGCATGTTGCTTAGACTTTTTTGATGTGTGTAGTACAAAAATAATTTTGTACCATATTTTTATGAGCAAAACTGTTTTTTCAAAATAGTGAATGTTAGAGATTTTCTTAATTTTTTTTTATACTAGAATAGATTACCTTAATGATACTACTATAAAACTTAATTACTTTTAAATTAGACATAATATAAACTCTTTTGAAAACCAAACCGAGCATCTGAGAAAATAACTTATTTCTCTATCTCTCTCCTGAGATCATTTGTCCGTAAACTGTCGAGGCAGAAAGCAGATACGATGCTTTTCAATCTCATTTTGTGGTTGGCTTCACGCTTCCCCTAACTCCAAGTAAGCCCAATGTTAGATGACACTACGAGCACAACTATACTTCGGTGAAGCTGTCAAGACCTCTCCAGGTCAACAGCGTTCTCATTTGGAAAAAAAAATTTAGCACAAATCTTCAGGTTTGATTACGTCGACCACATATTCGCCTATCCTAGGAATTCCAATCCAGTACCTGCTCAGAAATATAATTATTATCCCTTCGCACAGTGTGGCCAATCGAAATCTATTTTGGATGTCACACTTGATGGTCTATGGGACATTAATGGCACATATTCCACAACTCTGTCTATCAATTAACCTATTTAAATGATACTAATTTAATATTTGTTCTTATATAATTATTATTAGATTTTTAGCAACTATTTAACTCGGTCAATTAGTCACTACAAATGTAGCCTATAAACCATCCTCGATAAACTCTGAGAAAACTTAACTTGGTAGAGTATATTTCTATTGATATTAATTCAAATTAAAGCACAGTATATCGTTCAAACCATCTGTTTGGTTACTTACACTGCGAGACTTGGGTGCTCTGACCCAAGGTTCCAGTGAGCACCGCACACAGTAACACCACTACTCGCAACATTGTTCACGTCTTTACAATGTCCCACGACACTATACTCGCTACATTTATATGAAATCAACGATAAACACTATCAGAATAATGATAATACACAGGTGTTAATAATCTTGGACGAATTTGATAAAAGTTCCGAAATTGTTTAGATATTATGTACAATTATCGACACAAGTGTAATCTGCATATAAAACAATACATCAAACAAGATGTATATTATTGAGGTACATTATTTCTTAAAAATTGAATACAGACCAAGTGCAAACTTTAATAGATACTACAAGTATTATTGACGTAACGATGTTAAAATTGTCTTACACCTAATTTTATCCGTTCGGGTCGAAACTCGACAGACTTTAAAACTATGGCGTGGGTAAAAATTTGAGAGACGTTATAATACTTGTATGTTAACGCATACATATATTATTTAGAAACTTCCATTTGTTGCCAGAAAAATAAGGAACGTTTATTAAATGACAACTCAGTAAAAGATAACATCTTCAATCTTAAAATCTGCGTAACATAGCATTGTAGTGGAAAATATAAAATCGGTGGTGTTTACTGTAGTCCGGTGAAGCTGTAAAGGCCTTGCAAGGCCAAGAGCATAATCCATTTTAAATAAAAAAATGTGCTACGCTAGAACTACCACAATCGAGCAGAAAATCCATTACAAAGAGATCACTATTTTTCTAATTTAAATTAAAACTTTTCTATGCAACTGTATCTAAATGTGTAATTTGTTTGCATCATGACTCATATCAATAAAAAATACTTGCGTTGTAATACTTTATTTGTTATATGTACGTATTTATATTTCATAATATCCAAATTTTAATCGTGTAATACTAACTTTTATTCTCTTATATTTAATATAACATTTTGAAATAATTATAAAAATGTTATAAGTTGAAATGGAAAAAATTAATATATTTCAACTATACATCTGATTAGTAATTATATATTATTTCCTACAATTGAAATTCAAATGTAAATAGAATTTACATAAATTTTACTAATTAAAAAGAACAGGAGTATCAATTTTCTTCTTATTCATAAGCCTTTTCAGGTCGCTCGGAAGGTATCAATTCATATATGTCTACCAAGTACATACCTCGACAACTCTTACACAAAATACATATAAGAGTTGTCGAGGTATGTATACTTGGTACACATTTATGTTTCAATAACTCATATAAGTATAAATAAGCCTTAGTAGTCCGGTGAAGCTGTTAAGATTTTGGTAGGTCAATAGCGTAGACAATTCGAAGAAAAAAACTTATTAATTCATATTCAAAATCTTCGTTATCAAGGATGTTTGTCGCTAATCTGTCAAGGAGTTCGAAACCAAATACACTCTGGTACGGTCAAGCGTATAAACGGTTGAATACATGAAAAAAAAATCTGTAGACAATTTTTTGCTCAACAATTTTTAATGGACATAAAAATCATGAAAATCATAGGAAGCGAGGTATTTACAAAGAAAAAACCATTTTGTGATCTTTAACCACGCAAACGACAATCTATGCAACTTTTGAAGCTACTATTAAAATACCAAAATAAAGGCTTAATAAATTTCTAGCTTATTACCTCTCATTCCGAAATTAACCCTTTAATATGACTTGATTCCAGTTCATAATCTATGTGCGGTTTGCAATATTTATTTCCTTTAGAGCGCCATCTAGTATAACCTAAATAAAGTGAATAAGATTAACTGCTTTGAACATTATGTCGTATGTATTTCATAGATGCCTCAATAATCTATAAATTTTGTTCTTGTTCAAAATTTAGCAATTTATAATTTAATATTTATGTTTAATAGATTATTAGGTAGCTTATGTTATACTAACATTTTATTTTTAATTACTAATACTATATAATAAGTTAATTAATTATTAAGGAATTATATATTATCGGCATCTAGATTCAATCTTAGTAATTAGAAATTAACATTGTTAGCAAGTGGGTAACCTATTTTTATTAGAAGTTGATAGTAAGTAACACAGGTTTTAATAACCAAATTAGTAGGTTGTAGAATAAAACATTGCTATGTTTAATATAAAGGATCCAATTTATTTATTCGAGTTATGAAGGGAAAATGTGTACCGAAATAGCTTAAAAACCGAAGTATATGTAATGTATATTATATATATATGCAAAATATATGTATTATAAAAACCTCAGAACGACAATATAGCTTAATCCTTCGGCTGATCTTTTAAAATCCAGATATCAAAACTGTGGATCATAGTTACATTTTAATATCTAGCCAATTTTTAAATCGTAATTTTACATTGTATATTTTGTTATTATTCAAATTTTGTAAGAAAAACGATATACTTTTCAAACTTATGCGGCCAACAGTCTTTTGAATAGTGCATCATAAGGTCTACTACATTCATTTGTATGGAATTAAACCTATGGTTTTGTCCAAAGGAGTTAATTTATATGTAATTGACAATTTCCTAAAAAAAATCGAAATAAACTATAATCCAGAAGCACCCCTAAAATATACAAAAAGATAAATTATCTATTGTATCAGAATTAAGAATATTATTTAATAAGTATATATGACCACAGCCTTAACGGCTCTCTAAAGTCTCTACATATTTCGCGGGACACGAATGTAATTTCTCTTTGCAGGATTATTGTTTTTGTTAGTTAAAGACTTTGGACTCAAGAGTATTATTTAAAGCTGACGCAATATTTTCGAACAGGTGGGCCGATTATTAACTTTTCATTTCTTATCATATACCGCTGGGCTCGATAAAATTAATACATTTTTTGGAGATTGCGTAGTTTTAAAAATTGCAGATCGCTGATTCAAAGAACACCTGTTATTTGCGTTGTACACACCTGGTCGTTATTTGGCTGCCATTTTATCGCGGAATTACACGTCCAATGTCCGGTTTCTGAAGTCCTATAAGCTATCAATATCTATTGAGTCAATAAAGTTATGGATAAGATAAACAGTGTTATAACTGTCACTGCATTTGTGAATACCGACGAGCCGTTCATAAAGTTTAAACTACTTTTATAAATTTTCATTACATGGCTCTCTTAACTAAAATGGTATTTAAAATTGATTTTACTATATTAATTCGTCATCAATTTATCAATTATTAACATTTATCTTTGGAAGTTCGGTAAATGACCTAATATCCAGTGGCGGATTTTCCCTAAGGTCCAGAAGGCCCGGGCCTAGGGCGGCAGTGGCGTATTTACCAGTAGGCTGAGTAGGTTGGAGCCTAGAGTGGCAGATTTGGGGCATTTTTTTTTATCTTACAGAAATTAAAAAGAGGATTTACTGGAAAATTGTAGTGTAGTTACGTAGATAGAGCACAAACAACAACGTTACCATTTCACTGGCAGAAAAATGTAATTAATATGGTTAGTATTGTAATTAACTATGAACTAGGATATCAAATTGTAGAGATCCTTAGGGGCGGCAGACTTGTAAACCCACCACTGCTAATATCGTTTTAGTTATAAAGTATGTATGACGATTTGTCACATAGCTGTTCCTCAAGGACTGAATAATATCATCACTGAACTTTCGATGACGGAGAATTGCGTAATAAAATCATAGACTGGAGGTAGGACTTTAGACTATAGATACCACCTTTATTTTTTCCTCAAGTATGTTCCTAGGTCTATCCTATCCTATCCTATATAGTTTAGAGGAATTTTTCCGACACAAAATACATATAAGAGTTGTTGAAGCACGCATGCTTGGTACACATGCATGTTTCAATAACTCATGTACGTATATCTAGATTGCTTAGCTTAGGTTAGCTCAGATAGGTCGCGATTTTTTATTTAGTCCGGTGAAGCTGTTAAGATCTTGCTGGGTCAATAGCGTAGTCATTTCGAAAAAAAAGTCGCGATTTTTGCACAAAGTAGGCGACAGCCCAAGCCGAGGTGTGCCGTGCACCCTTAATTTAGTCGCCTAAACATCCCAAATCGGCTGAGTGTCTTCAGCGCTTGCCTCAGTAGTCCAGTGAAGCTGTAAAGATCTTTCCAGGTCCACAGCGTTTTCATTTAGAAAAAAAAAAAAGTTCCTAGGTGTGTTCCGCTAGCTGCACTAAAAAGCTTGACCCCGTCTAAGTGTAGCGTGTTTGCCATTTTAAACCACATCATTATGTATAGTTGATAACTCTAAACCGCAAAAAAAAAACTAAAAAAAAATTATTATCGCTTCATTACTAACGTTTGGATATCATTTGTACATTAGATGTGCTTGGCATTTTGTATATATCCGTTTTTGTTATCGATTTCCCTTGCAAAATACGTAATCGCCCCCCCCAGATAGCAGCACAAGTCTATATCCCACTCAGTATGTATCCTATCCCCAAAATGGAACCCTCAAGCACGCTGCTATCGCGATACAGGAACACTAAAATTTCAATCGCTTGTCGAACAACTCCACATACGTACACACATACACATACGTACACACATACACACAGATACACATATGGTGAAAGGGTTTTATTTTTTTCCCGTTATCTTCGAACTGGGTTAGTTTAGTTTAGCCTAGTTTCAGACACGAAATACACGTTTGAATTCGTGAGGCACACATACCAGTACACATGTGTGTCACAGCAGGAATGCTTATATGTATCAATAGCTAGCATAGTAAAGACAGATTCACGACATTGCATCCAAGGCAACAGCCCAAGCCGAGGTTCGGCCACGCTTGCACTTCCTATAATACGAGTGTTGCCAAGCGGCGAAGTGAAAATAAAAACATAATTTAAAAGTAGATCAACCGTTGACGCAAAAGATTTAGGAACTATAAAACTTGCTTTCATATGAAACGATGTTTGTAACTTTAAATATGTTAGTAGATACATCTTTATAAAAAGTGTAGTACAGCACTAATATGTTTTATGTCTGTGGTAGATGAGTTTGCATTATTAAAATAAAAGAACGGGTGTAACTATGGCATCTGGTAAAATATAATATGTGTATATTTAAAAAATAAAACAAGTTAATTATAATAAAAGGTTTATATTTACATAAAGCATTCCCTATACCCTTCAAAATAAAACAATAGAGTATTTGAAAAACTTCTTTATCGAAAGTTAAAAGATTTGGCAGTTTTATTTTAAAACAACATATTTTCATTTTTTCAAATATTAACAATACAGAACAGTAACATTACATTACGATACATATTATTCTCAAAATAATTATTGACAAAATTAAAAAAAATATTCTAAGATTGCTAGCATAACGTTCAGACGGGAAGAACTAGACTGGACTATGATTCTAAGAGCCAAATAAAAAAAAATCAATACGTTCATGTCATTGGAACGCAATAAAATTCAACTAAAACTCCAAAACGCAATAGAAAAGGAAATACGTAACACGACTATTAATAATAATAATAATCATATAGACACGTTCAAAACTTTTTTAACTTTATTTTTGGCAACCAATCTTTCAGATTATTACTGGCATTGTCGCGTAGTTAATAATATTACAAGCGTCGTGCGATCATTTCAATATTAGTCTGTCATGTAGTGAATTTTATATTTTATTCATAATCTTATATTATTTGACTTTATAATCTGTAAATTTGGTGGTGTTTTACGTTATTTAGTTAGTTTATTGTGGACAAGTGAATGGAATATAATACCACGGAGCATAAAATTCTGAGATGCCACAAAAACTCCTGGGAAGGTTTTAACAAGGGATCTACCATCTTGTTAGAATACTGATTCACACGACGCCTAAAATCCCGCTTAAAATTCCACGTTCAATGCTTTCATATATGCGTTTCAAAGCTCAAGTTGCATTACGCTGGGTCGCTTATTCATACTGTGTTGCCACATCTAATTTTAACATATTCTTAATTGTATTGATGGCTTTTATTACCTTTTTTGTAAAGAAAAACAGAATACATTATTTGTTTGAACGAAAATAACTTTCTTTTAATATATGTTCAAATTGAATCCAATTAATAACAACCACAGCAATATTATGCTGTTTTAGTGGCATACTTTAATAACATAATTTACATAGAAGTTATCAGTTTTGAATGAGTCTTTGTTCGCATGAGATTACGCACAATCCGGAAATCTTGATTCCAATACATCACAGCACTTCGTAGTAATTCTCTACAACCTTTAGTCCGGTGAAGCTGTAAAGCCCTTGCTAGGCCAATAGCGTAGACAGTTCGAAAGAAAAAGCAAAAAGCCAGTAATGACGATAAAATGTTAAAACGTTTATAAATATAAAAAAAAACGTTTAGACACAAAATTCAAAACTTAGAACAGTAAAAAACCCACCCGTTTCAACCCTCAAACATATTAAATATATTTATTTAAACATTGATCAATTAGAGTTGTGTACGTGACAGCCAGCCAGTCATGGTACCATTTTTGAAAATTCTTGAACTTAAGTTACTAAAACCCGCAGCTGCTTCGCTACATTCGTTAAAATTTTATTTAACCCTTAACTACCGTCGTGGTTTCTTTGACACCTGCAGAATACCTGCAACGTCATTGGTTGACTGAAGTAATTAAGAAATATCGTGCGCCAAATGCAAAAAGATCATACATGAATGAATCTCTTTATTTATAAGAACACTAGCTGACCCGTGCCCACTTTGCGCTTGGTAAACATTTCTACTTGTGACGAGATTAGGCAGCGTTCGTAAGAAACGTTTTCGTTCAACCGTTTTTTCTTCGACTTTGCAAATCCGACTGTTTACCGCAAAAAATCTTATCATTTTTCGGATTAATACATAGCCTGTGACACTCACAAATAACGTGGCTATTTACTGGTAAAATAATTTTCTAAATCGGTTTAGTAGATCCAGATATTACCCACCAGAAACGCAAAAACTTTACCTCTTCATAAAATTAGTATAGATATACGTAAATTAATTGGCTTAACATTACCGATATGACGCATATTCTTTTTGCAAAAATCACTTACTTTACAGACATTAACTAACCTTAGAACAAAATAAAAAACTTAAACCGTCTTGTGTAACATAACCCTAAGTACAACGATATGTTAATTTTGCATTTGATACGCGATGTTTCAATAATGAATTATTCTGTTATTATTAACATAGACTTGTCATTTTTACAGCTGCAGAGTGGTTTGTTGTTCTGTATCTGATAAGAATTGGTAACAAAAAGACGATAATTAAATAAATATTTGATCTCCGTTTATTCTGAGTGCGAAGAACGTTATGTGCCTTCCTTTTTACGCCAATTTACTGTTGCCAATACTTGTTCGTCCATACGTTACGATAACTCCAGCCGTTACTTGTAATAATATCAACAAACGGGTAATCAGCAACAAGATAATTGTGCCTAAAATAACCTGTTGTCTATTGTATAGATACATTATAATGACAATATATTATCAGTTGTTGTAATCATGAACATCTCAAATTATCAGTCTAAAATTACTAGTGTTAGATAGACCAAATCTGGTAAATTTTCATCACAGTTTTTATGTTGACCAAAGTAACGGTCATAAGACGGTTAATGTTGTAAATAAACTACTAAATAATATTGCATAGTAATAGATGGTGCAAGTGTCGCACAACAGCAGTAAGGGTTAAAGACACAAATAATTATTATACAATGGAATTTTAATCATCATACGAAAACCTTTTGTTCACAACAACAAGGCTAATTCTACACAATCACAATTATATTTACAAGTAATAATTCTGTTAACACACACATACAGACGGCATATTCATAAAACTATTATAAAATCGGCTTTACTTCTCCGCAATAGTCGTGCCTTATTTCAAGTTGCACCTTATACAAGAGTACCGATTAATTTTTTTTTTAATATCCTTACGAATTTGAACAACTTATCTAACAAAGTAACAAAATAAAAAATAAAACAAAATGACGCACACAAACATCCACTTAAAAAAAAAAATCTTTTACACTCTAATACTTGTAAATGCTTGAGAAATAACACTAGGTTGTTTAATAATAACTTTAAAATATATAAAATCACAGGTTTAAAATTGATAATATCTAATAATTATGGCTAATATTTTCAACCAAAAATTATTCTCACGAACAGATGACTCATTCGTTTTTAACCATTTTGCACTTATCACTAATATACACATTTTTTTTCTTCTTCTCCTCACTTATATCATTTTTAATATCCTTAACGATCACTTTTGGGTCGATCGTAATGATGTCCGTCAGTTGGGTCATCGTGAACCGCATAATTGTACCGCAAAACGGCATCATGGCCGTCACGTCCGCATAATTTTCAATCGATGTCGGTTTTTTACCGTAACTCGATTCGTGAGACGATTCGATATCGGAATCGTCAGAATAAACCATCACCGGCAGCTTCGTTGTCGACTTCCTCGCCACCATTTTAAAATCAGGCAGTTTTGTTGTGGACTTTTTCGCCACTCTCTTCAATGACGGTATCGACGGTACTTCTTCCTCGCCCTTCTTTTTACTTCCCACTTCTTCCTCGCGGGAAGGGGTCCCCGGTAACGCGGGAGAAGTACTGTATTGGAACTGCAAGGAACTGTGCACTGCATTGTGATGTGTTTTCAAATCTCTCAGGTACTTGAAACGCCTTTCACAGTGTCCGCAATCGTAAATGTATCGACTCTCGCAATGCATCTTGAAGAACGAATAATTAATAGGTATGTCCGGGTGATTGGAATTGTGATGCTCCTGCAAAGACTTCACGTCCAAGCGTAGAGCCAAACAGATACAGCACTTGACGACAACCTCGCCCTTTCTAGCGAACTCCTGAGCTTCGTTAGGGTGAACGTGGCTCTCTATGTCTCCTTCTGGAACAGATTTCTCACAATGTAGACAAACTATGTGCATGTCCGATGGCAATGGTGGTGGCAATGGTTTCGTTACCTTTCGTTTCTTGAGTAGCAAATTGTTGGGAGGTTCCTTCGGTAACGGTGTGCGTTCTATCGTCACCGATAACCCTGGATGGTGCTTCTCTATGTGGTTCACTAAGGTCTTCCAATGACCGGTCAAATAGCAAATCGAACACGAGAAAGGTTTCAAATCGTAATGCCTATATACGTGAGCTTTTAGAGTTTTCCGGAGCTTTGTGGTGAAATCGCAGTATTGGCAAGAGACATCCTGCTTTCTTTTCTGCGTGTCCTCTTCTACGGTTATCTCGTCGTCGCTTTCAGGTGCTGCCCGTTTTCTCCGCACAGTTTCCTCGGGTGTTGGTACTCTCTCTTCGTAGCGAACGACTAATAGAGAATTGTCGCTGTGGTTTAGGCAACTGTCATCGTCATCGATCGGTTTCATTGTTGGGACATCTATTAGAAGTTTCTGCGACTGTATGACACCAGCGACCCATAAAGCTCTCACGCTGGGATCTCGAACTGCTTCTACGGGTCTCGCAGATTGGCCAGTATGGACACTTTTGCAATGGAACTGCGCTTGATGGTAAGTTTGGTAATAGTTCGAGCAGAGATTACAGCCCCACCTACAATTTAAAGATTTTTTTATTATATCTAATATACATGGGAATGAGAGATTTATATATCAATAATTAATTACAGTACCCGTTACTTGATTTGGTACATCAGGCAGAAAAGTGAGACACCCAAAAGTGCTTTGAATTTGTAAAGCGCTCTGTCTATCGCACAATGACTACCATAAATAGAGACAACACTATACGAAAGAGAACTTAGCCAACAATATAGGCCTTCTTCCTAATGTGCCAAATCAAAAAATCCAGGTACTATAGGCAATTGTTATTTTACATAATCTTTGTTATAAGGTTTTATCAATTATTATGCTGTTGGATAATTTGTTCTTTTGTTTTGTTGCAATTTGTAATATTAATATTGCAATTAAATAAATATTCGTTGTTCGTATCGTAACAAGTAAGTGTAGACAACGTGAAATGCTGCCCCTTTCACACCTATAGCTTATGACGTGATGGTTGCTGCTTATTTACACGTTGCTATAATCTGTCAATTTTTGCCATCGTAAATACAATTGAACAATCGACAGTAGAATTATGACATCTTCAATAACTTTCAAACCATTGCCTAGTTAGAATTAATTAAGTTATTACTTCTAATAACTAGTACAAAATATAAGATAATGTCCCTATTAAAGTCGTCAAAAAAAAAATCCAAACAGGTGCCAACTGAAATGAATCATCACATGCTGATAACACAAACAAGTCAATAATAAAAGGAATTAATAGAGAGGTGGCAAGTTTGTAAACCTTTATTTAGTATGCTTTTACGGTACTCAATTCTTAACTTATGAAATACTCTGATTTCATAGAAAATTTTAGTAAAAAAATTAATGAATGATTTAATTTCATAGATGTTAAAAAGTTTAGAAAATGAGCAAAGGTTCCTAAGTTATTTAAACTGCTAATGATTTAAAAGGATACAAAAGGCCTAATAAAGTCCTTTTTCAGGAATGAAATATCGCAATTATCATTAAAATAACTTCAATCAAACAATAACACATTTTTTTTTCACTTTATTTTTGGCAATCTTTTTTTTTCGGACTTACTACGCTATTGACCTAGCAAGGTCTTAACAGCTTAACAGATCGAACCTAGGCTTGAGCCGCTGCCGTGGGAGGCCTAATCGGGTGTGCGGGAGCGAAATTAACCCCCAGACCACGGCGGCGTGATCTGTGTTTACGCGGGCGTGGGCGTGAACACGCTCTGTTTGGAGAGACAGGCTGGTACTGATCGTTCACTGCCGTCATTACATATGCGCAAAAACGGGGCAGCTATATGTCATCACGGGACGGATACATGTCTTATACAAAGTGAGCTTGTGTCTGAGGGACATCTTACTCTTATGACAAAGCAACGCATGGAGGCGACCCAAGACCATAGCGGCTTTGTTTCGCACTCTGTCTATATGTGAATTGAATTTTAAATGTTTATCTAATATAACACCGTCATATTTGACCTCTTCGAACCAAGGGGTATCGGTTCCGTATAGCCTGATGGGCTGAAAATTATTAGCGCGTTTTGGCAATCAATCTTTCAGATTATTACTGCCACTGTTGCGTAGTCAATAATATCACAAAGAGTCGTACGATCACTTCAATATTAAGCATCGTGTGAGTCAATATTCTAAGATGGTGGATCCCTTGAACCTAGAACCTTCCAGGGAATTTTTGTGGCATCTCAGAATTTCATGCTCCGTGATATTATTTTCTATTCACTTCACTTATGCACAATAAACTAATTATATTACGTAAAACACCACCAAATTTACAAAATATAGAGTCCAATAACACTAGATTATGAATAAAATATAAAATCCACAACATGACAGACTAAGTTCCCGCCAAAAACTCAATAACACATTTGTTGATACTATATATAATATTAAACATTTAAAATTGCAATTTAGTACAGATGATAGCGGCTAGATGGCATTATAAACAAAACTGTATCTACAATTCGATTTTACCCCCAAACACTCTTGCTAATATCATAACCTTGCTTTTTTCGTGACTTCAGCTCGTCAATCTAGATTCGATCTACCCCTGGAGAAGAATATATTTTTTCTTGATGAAACAAAATTGATGAAAATGATTAACAAGCTTACATTCAAATCCATACTATATACCTATATTGTAAGGTATTTTCTTCTTAATGTTTCACAGCTTCAATAATAAACTGATCAATATTATATTTGCGTATCTTTAATACTATTTTCTGCCAGAAAAGTACTGTTCTTGAGGTAGGTCCAGGATAATATCAAATCTACGTTTACACCAGTAAAATTTAATACCGTTATATGAAATAGTAACTTACCTGATCTTGGCCAATTCGTTCTCCAGATGTTCTCTCATAGCGTGCTCGTCTTTATCCTTGAAGTTGCATTTCGGGCAGCTGAACTGCATATCAGAGGGTGTTCCAAATTCGCCAAAAGTATTTTCCAGCTCGGCGACACATGGTTTCTGCACCTCCGACGCCGTCTCCTTATTGACTTGCTGCGAGGGTCCCGACGTCACTTTATTTACAGTCAATTTCTGTTTCGCGATTTTGTCCTCGTTAATTTTGATCAGATCCATCTGATATTCCAAGTATTTCGTGACCCATTTCTCTATGTTTACGTTTGTTGGTAATTTCACCGGCTCTTGAAACTCCCTCTTGTGTTCCGAGGCCATGTGCTCGTTGAGGCCGCTTAAATGGAACGCTTTGTATGAGCAAATACCACAGCTGTATCTATAAAACAAAATTAGTAATCATTTGTAGCAAAATATTTGACGTATAATGTACTAACAATCTATATAGTCTGCCTAACATCAAATGGTCACTGCGGTATATAACTATATATATAACCTCAATAGAACACACTCCTAAGGTTAGCAATAACATAGATCAATAAAATTTTGGTTTAATTTTGTAGATTTTGTGAGTAGTACAACCAGTGTATAGTTTGCTTATGGTTACCATAAGCCCATACATATTTCTACCATATAGGGACATTGTTAAAACCTTTCATTTAATTACCATCACACAACCATGACTTGTTGCCAACCATACGTTTTAAAGTGGAACGTAGAAGCTTGTTGGTCTATTATATTATAAGAAATATGTATGGGGTTATAGCTCTTATACAATCAAAATGTTACACAGAATTACCGCTTCGAAAGGCCCCAATTAAAAACCAGTTTTTTCATTTATAACTTTATATAAATTTGTGTGACAATATGACCCAAGTAAGTAACACCATAAACCTAAACTGGGTTTTCAAGGGTAACTGCCAGAATACCATGTATAGTTATTCTGCAATAGGTTAGTAACTATTACGTTTATGTAACTATTAGTTAACTCAGACCCATCATAGGGGTTCGAATCCAGGCCAATTGACATGTTGTTTGAACAATGAACACGATACCATTAAATCAACATTGTTTCAATTGAGCATAACAAAATAATTATCACTATAAAATAATGCCATATATAATTCGATAGAAAAACTGAGTTACACAGGTGCGTAATGTTTGCATAAACATAAACTAACATTCTTTTGCATTGATTTCTATACTATATTTAAATACTTGGTGGAACATGGTTTTTATTTTATTTCACAAATTTAGTATTGCAAATAATTTTATAATAACCTAGCCTACACATTTTTTTTCAGATGAAACACTGTAGAGATCAAATAGGTAAAAAATGAAACTCACCTCCTATATTTCAACTCTTCATACAAATGCGACTGCATAACTTGCCTCTTGTTCTCCACAACAACCTTGCAAAGGGAACACTTATACATAATCCCGTTAGGTTCACAAAACTGACCATACTTCTTACACAGATCTGTAATAGACAGTTCTTCTCCACCATCCATTTCAGTGTCGTTCATTTCTTGCTTGACTATTTTCAAGTCTACAGACAAAGCTGGTATCGCTGGGGTAGCAGGAACTAATGGTGTTTGTATTGACGAATCAGAAACTTCAGTTTTCACTTCAAGTCCTGAAGGATTTATCCTCTGTTTCTGCTTCATCCACAACGGTGTACCGTCTTCGTCATTGGGAACGGACCCTTCCCTATAGTAATAATAGAATACATCCTGATTCTTATCAGGATGTGAGTTTGTCTGATGTTTAGTCACATTCTCCAGTGTAGACGTCCTGAACGGACAATAAGCACATTTGTATTGCATTTTCGATTGGTGTACTTTTGAACAGTGCTCGGCGACTTCTGGACGGAGCATGCTTTTAAAGCTGCAAAGTCCGCACTGCCATGGCTTTAGGTCCATCGTGGGTGCTGATGACGTGGGAACAAGAACAGGTCCAGCGGTAGCAGAATCTTCCCTGACCACAATAACTTGACCCCCACTGTGTAAATTTAGCAAATGTACTTCAACTATCTGTCGTTTGTAATGATAATAAGGACACGAAGAGCACGCATATAGCATAATGTCGTGCATTTTCAAATGACCAATTATAATGGATACCGTGAGGGGACGGTTCGTGTCGAGTTGCTGGTTAGGGGGACAATGAACACAGTGGTATTCCTTAGTATTGGAATGTAACGTTTCCCAGTGACAACGGAACATGTCCTCACTCAAAGATATATAAGCACAACCTTTCGAACCACACGTGTATCTCTGACGTTCAGGTACAAATTTAGGATAACGACTGGCAGTTTCAGGTGGTACTAAGGAGATAGACGTACTTGTGTCAGAACGAGATTTATCCAAGCCTCTAGTGGCGAAAGAGCTGGAGGCAAGGTTTAACATCTTGTCGAAATGTTTCTCGTTCGTCTCCAAATGCGGCACTGGGTTCACGGGCGCAGTATTCGGAGCAGGTTGTTGCTCCGCGTGTAACTGAAGATGTCTCACCAAATTCAAGCGCACCTTCGTATTGAACTCACATAATGAGCAATATACAAAATCGTCTAAGATCGGTGTTATCGGCAGCTTATCCACATCCTGAGGTCCATAACGTCTTTGTTTCGGTATTTTGGATGATAGTTTTCTCTTACGCGATGGTAAATCGTTACCCTTGTACAGCGTATGTATCGTATTACCCTTTGGGCCGACTGTAGTTTTCACGATGCCGTTATCAATTATATGCATACTTTTGAGATGTAGTTTCACGTTTGCCAACGAAACAAAACAGGCATTACAGATGCCGCAAACGAAACTAGGCCCAGTTTCAACCTTGTGATCTTTTATGTAATGCCTCACAACTTCGGCAACACTCGATAGCACTATAAAACACGGGAAATGTGGACATTGATAACTCGACACTGAGGTACGTCCCCAACAAGCTACCATGTGCTTTTTAAAGCCAACCATAGAACGGTATATAGTTTTACACTTTGGGCATCTGTGTAATAACTCTGAACTGATCTTTTTACATGTATCAACTACAGGAGCAGAATTATCAGCGCCGTTGTCGTCATTCGATAAATCAATAACGGGATGCATCGTTTCACCATCATCACTGTCTGAACAATAAATGACGTCTGAATCGTTCGTTGGTTTTTGTTCGTCAGGGTCAGTTTTTATAAGACTGACGTCTTTATTTATTTGGATAGTATCTTTACGGTTAAGTAGCTGTCCCAAAATTGGTGTAGGCGGATTAGTTCTAGAATGATTTTCAGTTTCACTTTGATTAACCTCTATTACTAAAGAATCTTTCGTTTCAGTTTCCTTAGTCGGAGTATCTGATATCATCGGTTCATTTGTCACGATTTCAATATCTCCAATCAGTTTCTCTAAATCCAACGACCGTTCGGCTTCCCTCACCGGATTATCTGATATGTTTGAAATTACATCTTCTACGGGGGTATTTATTTTATTGAAACTCGCCATAGGAAGGATCCTTAATTCAGATAGATTTTCCTGAAACAAAGAGAACATAAATATTATTTAGGGATTCGTGTACACGTGTTTTGCAGTTATCGAGCTGTCCGCCTTGGCTTCACACGGGTCTAATAATAAAGAAAATGAGGTTTAATCTTCATTTAACAATAAGATCACGTAACGAAATAAAATGGCAATTCTGACAATATTTTTGAAAATCTTACTCCTGTCTTAAATACTCACTTTTTATATGAAGATTATTTAAACCAAATTTTTCACTTTTTTGCCATTAATGAAATACTTTATTGCATACAAGTCTTGTCCTGACAATTACACAAATAATAAATAATTAACCAAATAGGTAGTACAGTTGCTCTAAAGTGAAGTATTTTTAACCACCTTCAAACAAGACGGGTTCTCAATAAGATTGTAAATTTTTAATTGTTAGTTCCGTCAGCACCTCATAACTTATACCTATAATTTAAAATGTTATCAAGGGAGGTGCCATTTTAATTTTATCAGCATTGGACCTAGTATATTGAATATACAACAGGAAAGTTGTCAAAATCGATCGCTATTTTTAGGCTTATGAGCCTATGTTATTACAGATACATAATATCATTGCTTATGAGCATATACTCGTATGTATGTACCAAATTATGGTCAGGAAGAATCTGGTTTTTTACTGTAGATGTTTTAAGTCAGTTTCAAAATTTTATTATATTATCTAAGAGTCAGCGTTTTTTCCTCGTGAGGGTCCCAACATACCTTAGTAGTAATAATTCTGACGTAAGCATTTGGCTGTTTAGTTGGATGGTAGATAGAAGCATGCATCATCAGTTCGAGTTCATTATCAGCCCCGTGAACGCACCACGTGCACTGGTACGTGTTCATGTTATGGATTTTCATGTGTTCTATCAAATCTGTTGGCGTATCGGCCTTGTAAGTGCATATCTGAAATTAATGGAATCTCAATTGATTGTACATAACATACAGTAAAATATAAATGTAATGTGTCTGTACTTTAAAATATTTTTTTTCAGTATTAAGTATATAAATTGCTATGTTTAATATTTTTATTTTGATTTCCAAATAATCCAAATTTCAATTTCAAAAATGACTGTTTTTAGAAACAGACAAAGAGACATGATAGAAAATAATTTAGTGTATTCACATGCATACCTAGTAGAAGTCCAATTAGACTGAATATGAACTAATTTAAAAACTCATCTTTTTTCGTTGTCCACTTGACATGAAACGCCCTTACTATGAATTATCTTTAGGAGTTATAGGTATAGCATTGTTGACTTTACGTAAACCTTCTTATAGTATAGTCGGTCATAGTATAAACCCCTACGTACGTTATATTGATATACCAAATAAGGTTCACCTAATGCTAGTAGTGCAAGCGCTTAAAAAAAATTTTTTACAACTTTTACTTTTATTTTAAATGTAACGTAGTATACATATCAATCTTTTGGATCAATTCACTATACTATTTACTGATTGAATAATACATACAGTGCAAGGATGTGGAGCTACATGCTTGTTTTCCAGATGCTCGACAAATTTATCAGCAATGTAGCTTTTGTGAACACAGCGCGTGCTCGGGTTACCTAAAAAAATAAATAAAATTACATCATATCCTCCATACACAATTAATACAATGAAATCATAAAAGATGCATACTTCCACTGAGACCGTGAGCACAATAGTAGTATTCCACAGCATCTTCTCTTGATAATAAATTAGCGGAATCCTCAGCAACTGACACAGAAAATGGCTTCGTGCGAAGTACAGAACCAAGCCTCGGCTTTTCGTTATGTACTCTCTCAACATGAGCGCCGACCAACTGACTTGCGGCCGCTCTATAGAAACAGAGCGAGCACGAGTACTGACAACGTCCATGCACTTTGAACACGTGCATTACTAAATCGATCGCATTCCCACACGTGTCGAAATCGCAGTAAGCGCATACGAAAGCGTTCTCTCCGCCGATACGTTGGTGAGTCGATGCATGAAGTAACGCACCTTCCGCATTATCAGTTGTAAACGAACAGAATCGACCTGCGCACTTATACATTTGAACTATTTTATCCCGAGTCATCATTGTTTCCAACACTACGCGGTGTTTCTTTGACATCACTTCTGCTTGCCATTCCTCATATTTATATTGTTTTTCTGGTTCTATAGGCTTCTTAACCCTCGGATAGCTTGGCTTCGACCGCGGTAATTCTATAACAGAGCTAATGCTGACGACACTGTCGATTTTAGGGTACGATACTGGCGTGTCTACTGGAACTGGGACATCGGGGTTAGTGATTAATTGCGCCAATGGCCGTACGTTAATATATGATTTCGGTAGTGTATCCTCAACATCAGTGGATGTTTCAGGATGGACTGTTTCGTTTAAGTTATCCAAAATCGGAAATTCGTCCATATGCTTGTCGAGCATATGCTGCAGGCAATCTTTGAAGGAATGTTTGCCTTGGGATGTTACGATAACTTCACATATGGTGCAATACCCTTCCCAAATTTCCGTATGTTTTGTCTGTACATGTTTCTTCATGGATATCAATAGACTAGTTTTGTAATGATTATCTTGGCCATTTATACAACAGACGTATTCTTTTGTTCCAGAGCTTTGGTAGTTAATTTTAAAATGCGCACATTTGACAATATCATTAGTATGAGGGGTAATTTCAGGGGAATATGATCTGTTTGAAGTATTTTGCGTTTCTCTTAACTCAATGTCAGCGTCATTTTCCAAATTTGTTTGGTGGCTTTCTGTTTCAATATATCCATTTTCCTCTTCTTGTTTAACGTTACTCAACAGCTCATTATTACCCAAAGTTGATGGTTCATTGAAATTGTTCTCCATTTCAAAAGTGATTTTCGATTTAACATGAGATATATCTGGAGTTTGTCTTTCAGGGGATTCGTCATGTGATCCCATTATTGACGAAGTTTCATTATTAGTGTCGTCATTATCATCACTTTCGTCATTTACTATATCATTGACTTCATGATTTGTTAAAGAACTGCGTGTTACCCTTTGAGGTTCAGAATATTCTTGATTCATCAAAGACTGTAGGAACTTCTTCTGCATAACAGCTAAATTTATTTTATACACATCTGTTTTTTCATCATTATGACGAAGGATGACGTGTCTCTTAAGATTCTCTACTGATATCTGTGTAAAATTACACCTTTTACAAATATAACCAATTAATTGACCTTTCATATCTTTTGGTGGCGGTGGAATATCTATATCCAAACAGTTGGAAGCATTTTCACATTCTGTACAACTATGTTTATACTCGCCGGTATGCATGCTAACGATATGCCAAAAGAAAGATTCCATCACGTTTTTCCCTTTGCCGAATTCTTTATAACAAAATCGGCACACATATTTATCTGTAGGAATTGTTCCAATGACTCTGAAATCGATTTTTTTACATTGTGCAATCGCCTCTTTGGCTATTGTAGGATTCATGCGTGATAGAGGTATTTCAACGTGTGGGTGCTTTTCTTTGTAATGATGAACAATGGCGTCACCAGAGTACCCACAGAGTCGGCAAGAGTAATTCGAGACGTTCTTTTCGAAACAATATAACTTATCTGTAAAACATTCCATATCTGGTGTAACTGTATCCGATTGAGGTAATTCATTATGTTTAGGCAAATCAGGTTGAATTTTTTTCTTTCTGTTCTTTGGTTTTATTATACCTGACTGCCAAGCATTATTCCGTCGTTTTCGTTTTGGGGTCTTAGTCGTATCAGCCAGTAGTTCATTGCTACTAAAGGATGAATTCAAAGAAGCGCTTTCAGAATCTGTTGATTGGTCAGATTCATCCCTACTTTCATTCAAAGTAAACGTATCAACAGAGTCTGATTCGAACGCATATGGATCCAAATTTCTTTGTTTCTGACTGAGTTTACTCTTATTTTTCTGTGTTACTTTATTTTTTAAAGTAATTTTTGCTTTATTCTTATGCTCTTGGTCAACGTTTACGTTGTTATCCAACACTTTCAATTTACCTTTCGGTCCAGGCTTCTTTTTGGTAGATTTATCAATGCTATCACGTTTTTCTATTTCTTTGCACTTTTTTAATACAACTACCGGTTTTGGGTCCTGTATTGATGTTTCTTCCTTTTGAACACTTTTTTCATCGACCATTTTGGCTAATCGACACATTCTAATACCAGTAGTGTGCAAAATTTCATCGTTTAAAAACATTTCTTTAATATCCTCCTGAAGCTGCATTAATTCCCGAGATGGTTTTTTCTTTGTTGCATTGTTTTCAGGTTTCGCATTCGCTGCCGCAGTTCGTGCAATCCGGTTAACTTTGTTTGTTTTATTAAATTTTCGTCTGTTTTTTTTAATAGTTTTTTTAACCGGAGGCGTGTTTCTTTTCGGTGTTTTTTCTGTGTCTATTTCAGCGTTAGGGTACAGTTCAATTTTATCGGGTTCTTCAGACTTATCAACCTTTTCTGGTTCTGTAAACTTATTTATCTCTTCTTCTAAATGTGTTGATTCTTCTTCATTGCTATCCTTTATTGTATCATTTGATATTGTAACAAGATTGTTTTCTATGCTGACATTTTTATTTACAGAAGTAAGGATGCAATCAGACCCTGTTTCCTTCTCTAGATTTGTTTCTAAAGCATTTTCTACAGGAAGTTTGCTATCTTCATTAGTTATTTTCGTCACCATACTTTCTTCATTTTTTTCAGAGTAGTTAACTTCAATTGTTTCAGATTGCTTAATAATATTTTCGGAAGGACAAATAACGTCGGTAGTCATATTGTCTTTTATACCAATCTGTACATTCTCTTTCATTTTACTTTCCATATCATCGTTAACGTCTTCATCATCTGATACTATTTCACTAAGTTTCTCCAATTTTTTCATAATCTTTTCATTTTCACCACTTTTCTCTCCCAACATGGAAACAAGCTCTTTTATTTTTGACTTATCCTGCAACATAGATAAAAGAGTACCTATAGAATCTATTGCAGGAGCTAATTGTCGCGATGAACAGGGTTTTATATTATCTGTAGGATTTAGATCACAAGAAGTATTTGTTGATGTTACGTCTGCATTCAATTCATTTCTTATATCGGAATTTAAATCACTTCTTTGCTCGTTAGTACTATCTGGTTCAGTTTTACGTTCAGATTTCGTAAGGACATCTTCATTCATGTTTATAGTACTGTCAGGAGTAGAACGATCATTATTCTCTTCATCAATACCAGTAACAGTATTTTTATCTTCGACAATTATTAAGCTGTCTACATCAATGTCTGTTGTAGATACAATAAGTTCACTGTTAGTATCAACATTTAATGCTACATTAGACATATTCTGTGTATTTTCGCATATTTCTCGAACAGGTGATTTATTTTTACACATAACCTCATGTGTGACATTTAATGGTTCATTACTGAGATTGTCTACCTTGAGATTGTCTTGCGACACATCTTCAGTTTTAGGCGATTTTGAATTACAACTTTCGTAAGATATATTTGCTTGTAACATTGTATCTTCCTTTACTTTTTTTTCAATCTCATTCACTTTATTCAATTCATCATTAATTACTTCGTTTATATTATCCATGGAGTTTTTGCTCATATGATCTAAAGTTTCTGAGCTGTCCATAATATTCAACATACTTTGGAAAGTATCATCCTTAGTGAAACCATCACACAAATCATTTTTAGAAGTATCAATATCATTATCGAGATCTGCTATTAATGCATTTATATTATCTATAACAGGATCTGACACAATATTATCAGAAAAAACGTCTAAATCTTCTAAACCAAAAACAGAGTTCAAATCACATTTTTTATTCGTATTTTTGTCAGTATTCTCATCTGGCGATATCAGTGTAGTTTCTTGAGACAACATTTTATCACAGTCCTTTTCAATTACCAAGTTTTCGCTTTCTGATTCGGATTCGTAGACCAACGGTTTTTTAGTTCTCTTTGTTTTCACAGATACTTCATCAACGGATTTCGTGATACTAATTTTACTACTAGATCTTGTAACTCTTCTCGTTGAGTCTTCATCGACTTTACTCACTTCAGTTTCACTACTTTGATCATTATTTTTATCGAGATCTACATCTGCGTTCTCCGTAGTTTTTGTGTTTTCTAATTTTTCATCTACGTTCAACTCCTTTTCATCAATTTCCGTTATTACTCGTTTTATTTTTGGTATTTTATAGTTTTTTACTCCAAACCCAGAGCCTAAAATTGTTCCCTTTGCTATATTATCATTTGAGTAAACAATACCGGAACTTCTTTCATCACGACGATTTTTATCAATATTTTGAGTTTTAGCTTTCTTCTCGATTTCACCACGCATTCGTGGATCACGGTTATTTTTACGAGGAAAATATTGACTTTTCATTTTACTTTCGGTCCGTTTTTCATCCTTATTTGTTTCATTTATATCTTTTTTATTTCGTGATTCACTCGTATGTGATTTATTTTCAGTATTACTAGATTTTAAACTACTTTTATCATTTTTAAGTTTGGTATGATTATCTATATTATTAGAAAGTTTCGTATCAATCTGAGATTTATATCTTTTAAAATCATCTTTAATGTCTTGAAAACTTTTTTCATTTGAATGGCTACCTAATTCTCTACCCAGACTACGAGCACGTACGTAACGGTTATTTTTATTATTTTCAACCAATTTATCACGTGTACCTTTTGATTTTGAGTCATATAATACCGATCTACTAACACTCGATTCACGAATTAATGACCGACCTACACTGGAGGCACGTTTTCTGTGTGCATCAAATGTGTAGTCTAAACTTTGCATCTCTTTTTTATGTATTAAATTTTGAAATGTGGAATTGACACTAGTATCAATTACGAAGGATCGTCCTGCGTGAGATTTAATCGACAAAGTTTTATCAACGTTTGTTTCACATTTATTACGTATCCCAACATTTTTACTTTTATTCATGGATTTATAATTTTCTTCATTAGATGAGACACGTCCAACGCTCTTTTCTCGGTAATTTCTCTTCGTTGTATCTCTATATAGATATCTACTATCATGATTATAACGGGCATCACGTTCTTTATAACGACGATTTGAATCACGATCTTTAGAAACATTTGTCTCCCTTCGGGTTTCTCGATAAAATCGACTTCCACTTTGCTCATTGGAATAGTACGTGTTATAATCATTTCTTCCGATATTGTGCTCCCTATCGTATTTCCCATAAGACTGTGAATTACTATAAGGTCTTTTGTGAGAATTGTAGGAAGTTACACGTTGAAAATCACGGTCACTGTAATATCGACGCTCTTTTTCAACAGACTGTCGTCCTTGATCACAATCTAAATTTTTGTTTAATCTTGGGTCTTTATATGATATTTTTCGATTTAAACTATTCTGAGAAAAGTCTGATCTACCAAAAGAATGATTGGGTGTTTGACTTCCTTCAAATCGCCCAAATGGATGACTAGGTGTTGGTGGACAATCAGCTCTACCGAATGCATAGACAGGTGTTGGCGGGCATTCAGACTGTCCAAATGCATAAACTGGAGTTGAAGGACACTCAGGCTGTCCAAATGGATAAACAGGTGTTGGCGGACAGTCTGACTGACCAAACATATGACTGGGAGTCGGCGGACAGTCCAATCTTCCAAATGGATGGCTTGGCGTTACCGGACAATCAATCAATCCTAGATGATGGGTTGTAGAACAGTCAATCCTACCAAAAGGATGACTAGGTGTCAATGGACATTCTGGTGTGCCAAACGGGTGGCTTGGAGTGCTTGGACAATCTATTCTCCCAAAACAATTAGTCGGTGTCATTGGTGAATCTAACATGTTAAAAACAGTTGATGAAGTTGAAGAATCTGTCCAACCAAAGGAAGGCATAGGGGTTTGAGGGCAATCCATTCTAGGATTATCTTCTCTTCTATCAATATTGTACCTGTCAATGACTGGACCGTTATTAACATTATCATTTTTATACGGGTCGCTACAATTAGTATCTTCCCACCGTGACTTTCTTCTTCCATTTTTTTCACAATCCCATTGGGAATTAGATTCTCTTGGAGCAGAGCTTTCCCTTGTACTATGATATTCAAAATTCGAAAAAGATGGTGCGTAAACATGTTTACTATTAGGGATATTACCTTCGATATCGAATGGGTGTGTAGGAGTATTTTCGTATATTTTAGAGTTCGGAGTCATTAATGGAGCCATTAGCGGCCTAATATTTGGTGTTGAATTTGGTGTTATGGGCGCACTTGTATTTGGAGTCAAGTTACCAGTACTAATATTCGAAAAAGTTGTTGATCTTGGTATTTTTTCTGTATTTGTTGATTGTACTGATGACTTTTCAACGCTACTAGGCTGTACATTATCTCTCCTGATACGAGGATCCAGTAATTTCGATTTCTCAGGATAACCTTCTTTCGTGTCGAACTTTGTTGCATTAATTAGACCCTCTTGTTGATTTCCCTCGGATGAATTAACATTAACCTTAGAAGAATTACCATCAGATAATACATTTGACACAAATGTTCTCATATCGACATCGGCTTTAGAATTAACTACAATAGCCTTAACAGGTTCTACAGGAATAATAACTGGAGGCGCTTTTAACATTTCTTTTGAGTCATCCAAATCAGGTGATTTAGGAGCAAGATCGTCATAAAGATTATCAAGCGTGTCACTGTTTTTATCAACTTCATCTTCAGAACTTATCATTACATCATCAAAACCAATATTCGAAGTAAACTTGAACCTTTCACATTCTTTCTCGGTCAGTTTAATGCTTTGTTTCTTTATAGAGTCTTCTTTAGAGCGTTTCGAAAATCGATTATTATTGATGAATAGTGGTGATGACGCAGTTTTTTCTTTATACTTTTCTATTGATATTCTATTTGGGGTAATTTTTTGAGCGCTAGCCACTTTGACAATTTTTGGTTGATGCAATGGTGGTGTACTTGTTTCAGAACCAGGTATATCAATATTCTCATTTAAGATTTCATTTTTTAAAGCTTGAAGTATATCAATTTGCGAAACTACATCCTTCTCAATACTGTTAGAAATAGAAGGTTCATTTAAAAAAGGTAAGTTCACATCTTTCTCTTTATGTTCTATTACTGTAGTTCCACAGTTACTATTCTTTGTTGGTGTTGCAGGTTTTTGATTTGATTGTGACAAGCATACTTGTTTTTCATTAATCTTTTCAGTAGTTGTTGCAGTGTCTTTATTAGGTTCTTCATCATTAACTATGGGTTTGTAAAAGTTGGGTTTAAATGCAGTAGGTTCGATACGACCTTCATTTTGATTCGGAGATTCAATTTCTTCACAGGATGAATTATTGTCTTTGTTATTTTTGACGGTATTGATTATATTGTCATTTATATTTTTTTCAATATCAACATTGGTGACATTTTTGCCAGTATCACTTTCTTCAATTTTGCCACATTCAATAGAAGTTTCTAAAAACTTATTTTTAATGCTATGAGGTTTAATGTCATCTTCATGAGTTCGATAATGTTCTTCTTTACTTTGTTTAATAAGCTCTGTTTTACTACTTAGCCTTTTTTCGCAACTTGTGTTCATTTTATCAGACTCTAATTTTTCAACCAGTGTTTCTTCAACAATGTTATCGTGTTCATTCGATAAATCAAAATCACACGTGTCAATAATGTTCTTAGGCTCTTTTACAGTTTGCTCAGAATTTTTATCGTCTTTTGAATTTATAACAAGGCAGATTTGTATTTTACGAGGTTGATCCTTCTCAGTCGTATCCTTTATTACAATATTACTCTTCTCTTTATCGACTACTACAAGGCTGCCATATATACTTTCTATAGCTTCACTTTCACTATCTGAAAGCTCTCCTTCCTCAACTTCTTCCTTGACCCCAGGTTTCTTAGTTTTATAAGATTTCAATATTAAATCAGATATGTCATCATTTGCTCCTGTCTGTTTTAATTCACCAAGGATCTGTGTTCTTAATTCACGCAACGTTTCAATATCTACGTCATCATTACTGCAAGTAATTATTCTAGATAATATATCTTTTGTGTTTAATGAATTTAGGCTATCCTCTGGTACATTCAAAGTTATATTTAAATCATTCTTCTTTGTTTTCTGACCAACATTCTTAGAAGTCTTTTTTCGTTCTTTATTATTATATAAAGGAGAAGATCTTTTAGGAGATTGTTTGGGTGATCTTCTAGAAAAAAGTTTATTTGATGACGTTGGTTCATTTGAGGACCATCGATGGTTACTGGTTTCAGGAGATACCAAAACACGAGTGTAACCACGCCTATTCGAATGTGGAGAAGTTATCATAGTGGTATCTCTAGTATTAATTGACGAGGAATCCATTGGTAATTGTGAAGCACTACTCGGCCTCCTTTGAAATAATGCCGGTTCCTTACTACCTGGTGTGCACATTTCAGCAATTTCACTTGACCTAGCGATTTCAGGTAACGTGTCTACATCAGTTGTATTCATCATTGTAACACATTTAAGCTTGTTCCGCACCGTTTCCAAATCTGGTAGTTTTCTTACTTGTGAACCTGTTACTTTGCTCTTATCAGACAGATGATCTCGCTGAAACACATATATAAACATTTTAGATACTCCAAAAACATATTAATATCGTTTTTATATATTTAAATGCAAATACTGACCTGTTCAACTTTCGCATACAAATTGACAAGTACTTGTTCACATTTTAGTAAATTTTCCATTTTCATTCTGGAAATAATTAATTAAGAAATATAAGAGAACACACTTCTAATGTACATCAAAAAGCTGATAAAAATATGTATACATTAAGTATTCAATAAGTAAAAACCTTTTCTTTTTATCTTGGAGAAGATCACGCAATGATCGAATCTTATCGAGTTGAGCTTGCCGAGGGTTCGAAGTACCAGAGCCTGTACTCTCCAACCTTTTGATCATGTTGTCCAAAAATGGGATGTACTTCTTCATCTCCTCGAACTTGTGATCGTAATCGACATCCATCTTGTAGCCTGAAAAACACTAAAACCGTTAATTTTATGATCAAAAGTTAATCATAAATCTATCTTACTAATTTAATTGTATACTAATATTTTTCTATTAAAAAGCCCGTAAGCATTTATTTCAAATAAGCATAGTAAATTATGTTTTACCTTGAATTACATAATTAACTTACTTTTATGTATATTTTAAAAGGAAATCTAATTAACTAATAAATAAATAAAAAGCAACACGTATCTTTTATGTAAAATTAAATTACATTGAA
The DNA here is from genome assembly GCA_014332785.1 of Antheraea mylitta. Classification (NCBI taxonomy): domain Eukaryota; kingdom Metazoa; phylum Arthropoda; class Insecta; order Lepidoptera; family Saturniidae; genus Antheraea; species Antheraea mylitta. The sequence goes on from JACEII010000096.1 coordinate 1,143,419, forward strand.
GGTAATAGCAAAAACTTGGCATTCTGATACACATTCGTTCTTTAAGGTCCAACTATACAGTAACTTTTTTCGTATTTAAAAACAATGCTTCATCAAACTATTTGCAAATATCAGGTGAATAATTAACACAACTACAAATATCAATAAAGGTTCTCCGAAAAGTTAGAAATTACTAGACAATTATGAAAAGTAATTCCCATACAGAGACTTTCGTAATAATGGTCTTATAAATGTATTTTTAAAGATAATAAGTATTATAAAAAAAAAAACACTTTTTGTGACTATCTCTGTGTTTTTTTTATTACGTGGCGAATTCCCAAACTTATACGCTACCCTCCTGGGGGAGAGGGTAGGTTATGTCCGATTCGCACGGACTAAAGAGTGTACCGTCCGCCGCATGGTAGGGACAGCCAGGGTTCGAGCATGCTCACTGACCTGATAAACTGCCCCTGCGGCAGCCTGGCGAATGAACGCCAGGCTTCGCCCTACTACAGAGAAGCTACTGAATACACGACCGGCAGCCTCCCCTTATCAGCCTCACCCGTGCAACGAGAAGATGGAGGGCCTCGCCCCATCCCCTCAGGTTTGGCGACGATCTCTGTGTTGACTAATGTTTCACTTAAATTACGCAACGAATTTTAAGACAGTTTTCACTATTGTTTAGAGATTTTGTCCCACAAGATTTAAATATACGCATTGCAAAAGAACTACTTGTTTGTGTGAAAATTCTTACGTAGCTTCCATACGACTTCGAAATGTAAATACGAAAACACCACAAACGGAAGTTAGATTAATACTTATGATAGCATATTAATACTTTTAACCCTACGAAACCGGGAAAGGTCTCTTACAGTAAAACCTTGATTAGTTAACATCCAAGGAAAACACAAAATATTTCAAGTTGTAGTGTTTTTAACTTATATAGGGTTTGTGTTCGCACTTTCATTCACTTTCTTGAAGGCCAAATCATGCAGTTTCTCAATTTTTTCTAACCAGCCATTGCTAACTTTAAAATTATGAATTTAAAACGAATTGACGACCTCTTCAGTTTTATCTTTCACTATAAGTCTGTAACACTGATGTTTTTATTTGAACAGTTTGAACCACGTAAATAAACTGCTCGAAAACAAGGAATCCAGCAATCTTTCATCTTTTACATAAAATACTTTTTCCAGATTCTCGTTTCTTCAAGACTTCAGCTTCTTATAAGTGATAATGTACTTTCGAGTATTCCAAACTGAGACAAAACACCTTTCCTTTGTAATACATTTTTCACCGATTTTATCGTTTTTAATTTATCAGCATATGTTAGTGTTGTCTTTTTTGTGTTAATAATTCAATTGTAAACACATGCAACTAAAAAAATTCAAGAAAGTTTTTTGTACATTCATTCAATTACGCAAGGGATTTACTAAGACAGTTTTTACTATTGCTATGTACAGATTTTGTTCCATGAGATTTACATGTACAAATGCACATTATAATATCTAACAAGAGTAAACATTTCTAACGAACTAATAAGGATTTTTTGATCCGCTTACAATACTAACGCTGTGTAAATCTTAAAAGATACATAGAAATATTTAATATAGTTTTTTTTTCTCGAAATGACTACGCTATTGACCCAGCAAGGTCTTAACAGCTTCACCGGACTACTAAGGCGAGGGCTTAGGGCACTCAGCCGATTTTATTTGACAACTAGCGCAAGGGTGCACGGCACGGCTCAGATTGGGCTGTTGCCTGAGGTGTGCAATTCGCGAACTATCTTAACTGGCCTAAGCTAACTATTCATACATATATGAGTTGTTGGAACATATATGTGTACCAAGCATACATACCTCAACAACTCCTATATATATTTCGTATCAGATAATCTTCTAAACTATTTCAGTTCGATAAGGGAAAGAAACCAAACCATTCCACTTTCATGCGTAAGCGTGTATGCATGCACATGTGTGGGGGTGATATGTGTAATGTTGTTGCAGTGATGTAAAATTTTGTGTCACTTTATCGCGCGAGCAGCGCACTCAAGGGCTCCACGCCGAGGTAACGGACCTAGGCTTGAGTCGCTGCCGAGGGGGGCCTAATCTGGTGTGCGGGAGCGAAATTTACCCCCAGACCACGGCGGCGGGATCTGTGATTACGCGGGCGTGGGCGTGAACACGCTCTGTTTGGAGAGACAGCCTTTTACTGATCGTTCGCTGCCGTGATTTAATCGAGAGAGTCGATGACGCGCAGCTATCGGTACGGGTTCGTGTTGTTGTGCGGCGGATACCACTAACGGACGGGGATGATTCACGGCTTTTTCAAACTAATATAGTATGGAATATATAGATGTATGATGTAAGTATTATAGTATAGTAGTCATTTTTAGCTTTCACATATCACTACAATAGCATTGGTCACCTGCGAAGATATTCGAACGAATAATGCAGTATTAACCTTTACCCAGTTAATTACTATACGTTTCCTCGGCCATTAAATGTAGATTAAAATTGTTATATAGATCATATAATTTCAATGAATATCCTAATATCTATCAGAGATGTAAATTAAAAATAAAAACAGGTCGTTTACGCAGCTTCCATACGTCTTCGAAATGTAGATATGAAAACACCAAAAACGAATCTAAACTTTTGGAATACTTATAGAAGCATATCGATACTTTTATCCCACGAAACCCGGAAAGGTTTCTAATTAGTAATAATATATTAAAAATAAGCTTTAATGATTCAAACGTATTAGTTGTGTAAATATTAGTTTAACAAAATATGGCACTCGATGCCGTTGGTTATGTATTTTATTAGTGTTCGAGGAACTTTTTAACACTACAAATACCGGACCAGTCAAAATAATAATTAAATAATTCTATTATTAAAGTAAAAAAGATTAAACCACCATTTTCCTTAGAGTATGACAATATAAAGAATTAAAATGTGAACTGAACCATTGTACATAAATTCCGCCAATATCTTTAAAGATCTCCGTACTATCATCATATTCTTTCTCATTTTTTCAAACATCCTCTTTCATCGAAACCTTCTTCTTTATATTTGGCAACCAATCTTCTAGTAGATTATAACTGCCATTGTTGAATAGGTAATGATATTACAAATTTTTTGCGACCATTTCAATTATCTAACAAGATGGTGGCCGTGTTGTTAGAACTTTCCAGGGAGTTTTGTTGGGAAGTCAAATTTCATGCTTCTTGATAATATTTCCCATCCACTTCACTTCCGCACAATAAACGAACAAAATTACGTATGCACACTTACAAAATATAGAGGCAAACATCACAAGACTATGAATTAAATAAGATCCCGCAAAAAACTCCCATCGAAACCTTGTCCTGACAATTACAACAAATAATAGAGTTATACAGATACTAGCCACTGTCCGCGACTTCGTTCGCGTGGAATAGATACACTAACACGCAGCAGTTCTTGAAAAGAAAAAACATCTCGATTTTGAAACATTGTTCATCTGTGCTCCGCTCTATTGGCCTTAGCGTGATGATATATAGTCTATAACCATTCTCGGTGAATGAGCTATGTAACACTGAAAGAATTATTCAAATCGGACTAGTAGTTACTGAGATTACCCCCTACAACGTCACAAACTCACAAACTTTACCTCTTTATAATATTAGTATAGATAAATACGGATGTTTTGAAGTGATGCGCTTACATACACTGAGCAATTGATTTGTATACGTAGAAGATAAAATCATAGTATCACGTGGAACGTACTTGTAAGTTACTTTATCAGTTCGTATAAATATTCTATAGTTTGAATAACAGATACAAATCAAAATCACTGGTCGCAATAGTAGCAATAGCAGCTATAAATCGATCGCTGGTACTTCTATTGTAAAAAAAGAATAATTGGGGTGAAGTTAAATGGCCGTTCCCGATGACATTTCCGTTAGAGTGATATTATAACAATGTTCAGCTTCCAACTCTGTATTCGATCACACCACGCGTTTCTGATCCTCACTCAGAGTTAGCTTTTAATCGCGTGTATAGTTCAGCAAAGGCGAGTAGAATGTTGTCATTGATGGCTATCTCCTTTGTTTCTCCACTTGCCCAATTTCACATTACTATAACAACGCATTTAGTCAATTATGTCGGTAACTTCTATTTCTGATGCTTGCAAATCGTACAATTCCACTAATTCCTCATCAACATCTGTAGTTTAAGGACATGGCTCTGTGCGAATCGCTTTTCTTTCAACAAGACTAAAAATCGACAAGACATTTGCTATACAATATATATTAGCGCAACGTATACTTTAGTGGGAACAGAGCGATGTCGACATCCTGCCTCAGGAATAATAAAAAGTGACTCACTCACCCATAACCTTCACGAATTTAAAGGCTTAAACGACCGATTACTGTAATGGTTATACACTAGCGCCATTATGCATCATTACAGCTCCTTGTTTTTATTGACATTTTCACAATAATCCTTAGCAAACCATCAATACGCAATGTCTTCTTTGAAGCCCTACCAGCATCAGAATTTCATATCAACGACTTCTTTATATTGGAAGGCGTGGCTGTAATCAACCTATCACATTTAGTATAACCTCTAAAACATACTAATGGTATTAAACATTAAGAATCTATATTAGCTATATCTCTTTCAAATCATATTAAAAATACTTCATTTAATTTAGATCTTGTGACCGTTCATAAGTGCCCGCTTATAAACCTTAAAATTAGCTAACGTTCGAAAAACAAGTCAGTCAAACGGCATGAAACTTTTTTTTTCTTAACGTGGGGAAATCCCTTATGGATACCCACCCTCCCGGGGGAGAGAGTGGTTTATGTCCGACTCGCACGGACTAAAATCCCACGGTGTACCGACCGACCGTAGTGTTGGGGCGGCAAGGGATCGTTCTAAACTATTCCCATTAGATAGCCGCCCCAACGGTCCACCAGGCGGAGGGTGGCCGCCGGGCTCCTACCTATAGAGAGGCAGCTAGGTACACACCACACTCCCCTCGTCCGCCGGACCTGTGCAATGAGGGGATGAGCTCCCCGACTACATCCCCTCAGGTCCGGCTACGGTGGCAGAGGAGTTGGGCGAAGCGCCGCCTCCTCCTGCCGGTCCTCCGTTGGCGAAGACGGCCACTGAGGGGGTCCGCCTCGCGGGCCCTCTCCGCCACCTCCTTTTGCGAGATGACTTCCTAGCAAAAAGAGGCTACTACTCGCCACGCCTGCTCGCTGCCGAGCTTGGACGAAACCACGCTCGGCAGCGACAAATCCCCCACCACCACCATCAGAGTGCGACGCTCCACCTCCCACGCAACACACTCAGAGAGTGTGCTGCGCGGTATCCTTTTCAGCACCGCACTCATAGCAGGCGGCGGTCGGCTCCCTGCGAGCGATCCGGTGCAGGTACCACCCGAAATAACCGTGTCTGGTCAGCACCTGCACCAGCCTGAACGACAGGGAGCCTCATCTCCTCCCAATCCACTCCCGCAGAAACCGGGCGGACGGCGTCGATGGTGTACGTCCCGAAGCGCGAGTCCGCCAGGCCCTGTATCCACCGCTCTACCGCCTCCTCCCGCAACTCCTGCCTTTTAGCCTCTATTTCCCTGGGAACCGGAGGCAACCCACTAAGTTTCCTCGCTGCCGTGAATTCGTATAAGGCGGCGAGAACTCCTGCCTCCAACTCCCAAAGAAGGGAGCCGGTGAGCGTGAAAGCCGCCACCGAGGACACCGTCCGGTACGCCCGGATCGCCTGGTTTATCTTTTTATGACACATATTTTTACAAATATATAGTTTCAATCGTTTTTGGTGGGTGTACGGAAAAGGGCGTAATTTCCACACATCACTATTGTTCATTAATCTACCCTACTTGTAGACATTAGAACGCGCTTGACATGGTGCTTGAACCTACTAAGCGGTAAATCGGCTTTGGCACTTTGTTATAAAACCGAACACTATTACCTAAAGAACAGGTACTGGTCTTAGAAAGCCTCAAACATAATATATCATTGTTTCTAGTATATAGATTGTCAGTCTTTTAGTTTATCTAGGTTTTTGCGAACATACAATAGATCATCAAGAACATATTGGAAGGGCAGAGTTTAGATACCTTCACGCCGTTTCATTGTCAAACAACGTCAACCACCAATGTGAAGGATACAATTGAATTTAGTATAAATAAATATCGAAAATTGCCTACACAGTGAAGGGCGAACGAAAGTTATATGATCCTATCACCCGACAACTTCGACATGCCTAATCCGTACCCTTCATTGAGTTTGCATACAGTTTAATCTACTACAAAAATCACTTTCCAAACGAATGAAAATTTTCAACCGGCCATTTAAGGTACATTAAAAACATTAAAATAAATCTTCACAAAGTAATGAGTTTTAAAGGGCGTAATAGTGTAAAAGTGAAAAAAGTAAATCTAACTTTATTAATAGGATATTTACAGTTTCTTTGGTGTAACTTTAGAATTAGTATTAATTAAAAAATTTTTAACGTTACGAACTCAAATTAAAACTCAAGAAGTTACACGTGGCATTTATTAAAGACATGCACACATGTAGAAGCAATTTCGAAGTTAAAAAAAAAAACTCTAAAATGAGTTGAACAAAAAAATGTGGTGTATTTATAAGTCCAATTTGCAATAAATACTTGTGCGTAAACCAATTAGTTTCTTCATTAAAAAAAAATATATATTACTTGTTTTGTATATAACAAAAAACAGAAGAGGTAAAGTTTGAGAGTTTGTGACGTTGTAGGGGGTAATTTTAGGAACTACGGGTCCGATTTGAAAAATCTTTGAGTGTTATAGAGCTCATTTATCGAGGAAGGTTAGTATAGGCTATGTATCATCACAACTGCGACTAATAGGAGCGTAGCACCAATGAAAACCGTTTCAAAATCGGGATGCTTTTCATCTTTAGAGCTTCCCCTGCGTGTATTTATTTTAATAAAAATATGTGAAATATTTAGTTAAGTCGAATTAAGTTTTTATTTATTATATATGTTTAAGTCACTGTTTGTTTTAGTTCTCATTATATAAAAATTGTGATATCTGCGATACGGTTTATAACCAGTGCAGATACCAATATTACTGTAAATTACTTATATATACATTGACTTGGAACATTAAAATATATTATTATTATTCTACAACTACAAGTATTGTTCTGCTCATAACTTAATTGTGTTGTTGGTGAGAATAAGTTAACGGGATATGGAGACCGTTATTCCTACAATTTTTGTTTATTGGATTCACGCCACTTAATATCTTTTTATCACCCTATTATACGCGTATAACTAGTTATTACAAACCAGTAGTGAGTAAGCATAAAATAAATTGCAAAAGAAGACTGGTGGAAAGTTATAAAAATAAAAATATTTTTTAAGATTATATCTCTAAACCACTAACTTCGTCACCCTTCATAACTATTAATGTTAGTACATATATTGTAAATCTAAAATACCAATAGACCGCATAAATAATCATGTGAATAAAACGCGTAGCAGTGAGCGGTGTTACTTTCAGTAATGAAATTCATTGCTATTAGTAGGTACTTTTCAAAAATAGTCTCGTCTTAAAAAACCTTAAAAAATGTATAAAGTAGCAACCCTATGCAGGATTTCTAACAACATTTTTTTTCCATTTTTCTGGATCTCGATGGCGTTTTCTTGTATAAAGAGTATTCGCAACGGTGCGGTGGTGGTCTATAGTTGCGATTTCAAGAAATTTGTTAATTTGTGGTCATTTAATATTTAATAAAACAGCTAAAACTGTCAGCTCAAACTCATGCAAAATACTATTTTCGCCATTTTGTCACGTGATTGAATGAATTGCTCTGATTTGTTAAGCGTACATTAACACCGCTTTTGACACTGACCCAATGAAATATTGCCGTTTTTGAAACCAAATCGAGATTTCATGTCCATATAACTAGGAGATTGGATATGTTTGGTTAAAAAATGCATGAACAAGCTGTTAAATTTGAATATACTGAATTTTTTGACATCATTAACTCAAAAGTGCCAAGAAGTGAGATGGCCACCTTTGACTCTATACGACTCATATGTATGAATAGATAGCTTAGCTTAGGTTAGCTCAGATAGGTCGCGAATTGCATGTATCAGGCAATCGCCCAAGCCGAGGTGTGCCGTGCACCCTTGAGCTAGTTGTCAAATAAATTCAGCCGAGTGTCTTAAGCGCTCGCCTTAGTAGTCCGGTGAAGCTGTTGAGACCTATCTGGGTCAAAAGCGTAGTCAGTTCGAAAAAAAAAACATCCACAAAAATATTTAACTCCCTAAATTCGCATTAACGGAAAATAATTTAAATAATAGTTGGCGATCATGCATTTTTGTACGGCGTTAAGACATTTTGTAATGCTAACTTTCACTCTTAAGTTTTTTTTTTAACTATAGATGGCAAACGAACAGGCGGGTCACCCGATGGTAAGTGATCACCACTGTCCATACACTAGCAACACCAGGGGAGTCGCAAATCCGTTGCCGGCCTTTTAAAGAAGTGTGCACTCGTTTCTTGAAGGTTTGTAATTCGTAATTGTTTAGAAACAACGCTGCTGGGAGTCGATTCCACAGGGTCGAAATACGAGGCAGAAACGACCTTGAAAACCTCACCGTGGAAGACCGCCACCCATCCAGGTGGTGTGGATGAAATTTCAGTTTCAGGCGGGTTGACAATCTGTTGTCAAGTGTCTATAGGTTCTAAACCTGGTACTCCAAAAAAATTGTCTCTGACAACTCGACTAACACGATACTAAATAACCGAAGAATAGAATGCTTGCCACCAGCAAATGAATCGAACCCGAGGGTCATCGGCGAGCCGCAGGTATTCTATAGTAGTGAGCCACGGCATTAACATGGCAAGAATACAGGAAGGAAAATACCTAGACACGAAACAGTTACTCGTAACCAGAAAACACAAGCCGAAAGCTATAATGTTATGTTGGACGACATTAAAAATCTTATACTGGAAATTGCCGAAAAGAAGAATGTGTGTTGTAAGCAAACGCCACCGAACTCACACGTTTCCGTCACCATATTGCTATTATCATCGACGATTTCGAAAGAACGTAAGGCAATACACTACATTCTGCTCATTTTGTAACGATAAAAAATTTAAAAATCAAGAATCCAGCATCGAGGAACGTAACTACCGTCTATTTGTTACCGACAAGAAGACAAAATTAGTATTTTTCAGTAAAAAACACTGTTAATCTAACTTACGAGAAGAAACTATTAGAACTCTTACTCAACCTCCGTCAAATATAAAAATGGAAATTTATTATAGCTGACGTCACGATACTAAAACTTGGAGCCAATTTTCTTTGATATCCTCAATCGATCGTCGATCTCAAAAGTTTATTGATAACATGACAAAACTCGAAAATTTCGACCTACGATTTTACATGACCAACATTTATCATACATAGATCGACTTAATTACAAGTATAAAATCAGTTACTTTATACAGGAAATCATTCCAAAAGGAAGATAATTCTAACAACGACAATTGTTTCAAAGTGACACAATACCTCCATTAAAATTTTCTGTAGATGGTATTCACGAATTTACGACAAATTTGCACTCACCGTTTTTCAATACCGTTCTAACACCACATTAACGTATGACTCGAAGTACGCTTAAAAGAACGTGATAGATTGAGAATACTCAAAAATGTTATAACTATAAGATTCATTTTTCTCGGGTACGACGTTACGAACACCAATTCAAAAACAAAACAAAAATGGCTAACGAGTAGCAAAGAGCGTAGGACTGAATATTCGTGGTATTGCAAGCATCAAAACGGAAATATTGATCAGTATGCATTTTAAATAGAAGTCAAAAGCGTCCTCGTCAACTTCACTCACGACTTGTCAAAGTTGTATTGCCAGCACTAACAACATCAAATACACAAATTAGGTTTTATGTTTATTGGAAATACAACATTAATCATTCAAATTACAATTATAATAAAGGGAATGTTGAATTTAGATAAAGTTATGATATCTACAATGACCAATCGAATTTCCGTCAATAGTCTTTATCGCGTTTCTCGGATATGTAGAAACACTAGTAATAGATCTGCATACTACATCACAAACAATGATACATCACTAAGCGTTGACAAACAGTATAAATACAAACGTTCATTTTAAGTAGGTATACGAATTAACTAGTCACCAATGACGAACACATAATTTTATATGGAAAATTAACCGTAAAAACATAAGTTCAATTTAAATAATAACTTTCTACGATAACCAAACTTATATAATATCGTTCAAGAGTCTAACATAAGCCTACTAAAACACACAATTTTTTTTTGGTATATTTATGCATTTCAACCTTTGCAACACTTCCTAGTACAGGACCAAATCCTACTATCGAATGTCGTAAAAATACTCGGTTTGTAGCGTCATAAGTCAATATATTCATCCCATATGGACGAAAAGAACTGAAAAAAATAAGTAACATTATTTCAATTTCACACCTACCTTTTAAAAATTGCTTTAGAAATGATGAATATTTAAGTACGTCATTAAACACTTGAAATATATTTAGTTTTATCCATTATTTACACAGATTTTTTGTTTTATGCCTCTTGTATTTTGGATTTTTCTATTCGTCTCACGATGAAGACCACAAAGCGGCGCTTACGTTCCGCACGTTTGTCCGCGTACCTACAGACTCGTGTCGTGTTGGTAAATGAATTACACAAAATGGCGGCCTGCTCTCATCGTAATATAAATCAATGCAATAACTCACTTCATCTAAATAGCCTTTTGGAAAGTATTGATATTGCTATAATTTTTTTAACAGTTTCTTATAAATTATCAACATTATCAACCTACAGTTTTTTATATCATTCTATTTATATGTATTTTTGTTTTTGACACTCGGATATCTAAATTTAGTTACAGATTCCTAAATTATAATTTTAAACATTTACAACTATATGTCGATGGCGCGAACACGTGTTTTGAAAATAATAATAACCAATTGCAACATACACAAAACTAAAATTTTCAAAACAAATTTGCTACAGACATACCTTTCATTTGAAGACATTTTATTAGATAGCCGTAGCAAATCTTGTCAGTCCGTTTGAGCAGCTAATGAATTATAAAGAAATATATTAAAACAACTAGAACCAATTTCAAATTATCTGCTAGGGATTAGATAATACAAACATTTGAATTTAGCTATTAATTGCAATAAATACCTACGTGTCGTCATATCGTTATTGTGATATAGACATAAAAAAATTACAAATTATAAGCCCTTACGAAACACATTGGGCAACAGAATATGATTTTGATTTGGTGATATAATGATTATACATTCTGCATTGTACCGCGGTCACTCATATATCAAACACCTTTTCATTCCGCCACGAGCAAACCGACGCCATTAGCCATTACGTATAGTTGAACTGGATACGCAATTCCAACGAAGTTATAAAATTTTACTAACCTGTTCTGTCTATAACAAATACGCAATTATTTCTATACTCGACATAACACAAATATGGTTTTATACATTTTGAGCAGCTTCAGGTTACTTTGATTAATTTGTACGGGCTGTTGTATATTCTTTGTTCGCATCGTCCGGGACTCAACGCCGACTACTAAACCAAGCGCACAAGTTGCAACTCGAGGCGAGTCCATAGACCGCGCCCCTCCGTCCCGTCGCAACGCTACCAAGTTCCAAGAGCCAGCCCAAAAATCATTCGCTCGCCGAGCGTCGCCATAGAATAGCGCGCGATAGCGGTTTCTCTACTTCCTAGTATAATTTTAATATAGCTATATACATCTCGAATAAGTTTACGTAACGTTGTCCAGAAAGGAGTTCTACAGGAATTGTTGATATTTCACGACCTCTTTTGAACAAAGTGGCTAGTCGCGGAAAGTTGTTTCTAGTACGACTACACGGTATTTGTCAAATTAGAATGAGCTACCTACCTATATCGTAAACCGAAGTGACAAGTGAATTGGAAATTTATAGTTTTATCTTGGAAAATGATAATAAAACTGTGAAATAATAGAATATTTGGCTATTATGTGTGTTGTAGAATAATAAATAGTATGTTCTTCGTTGAATTATATGTAAAGATAGTGTAACAGTTTATAGACTGTTTAATAATAAAGTACCTATGTAGTTTTTTGGATTCTGTGACGTAGTAAAAATCGCGTAGGACAGATTGGCATGAAGGTATATATTTATGAAAGTAGGTGAAGTCTGTAATCTGTACAAATATTTGAGTACATCGAATTCTAGACTTTAACTCAAACACATAGTGAACGTAATCATTTGAATACCGTTGCCATACAATGAGAATGTGTTCATATGTCTAAAACAATAATGAAAATAAAATACTTTGTATGATATTCACGTTTTGTACAACAATTTTGTTCAAAAGCAAATTTTAATTTGTGTATACTTTTATTAAAATGAGATAAAAAAAGTTTATAGGTCTAAAACTGTTGATCCTGTTGTGGAAATTATTTCACACTTAGAAAGTTGTTCTCTTTGATAATATAAGCTATATTTTATTTTTTATAACTCGTACGAAGTCGTAGGCACCCTCTAATATATTATATGATGATAGCTGAAAGTAGGTAAGCAGAACGATCTAAATATTTAATTATTGATTTTCTTACATTTAGATCAAATCAATACGAAATTAATCTGTATTTTTTAGTTTTGCATTTCTATTAAAATGATGGGAAAATGAAAGAAGGTATTAAAAATTGTCTTATGTTATTTTATTTATGTTACATATTTATACTTCTTCAACGAAGCGATGTTATCCTGAGAAGCTACCTATTTATAACAATTGGTTTATTCAAAGTAATAGCAACGCAGTGAACACTTATTAAACACAAAATTTACTCTATAAATTTAAATCTATTAATATACACAATACTCATTCAAATGATTAAATAGTGTTTTTCTTTGTATGTGAAATAAAATTATATTTAAAAAAAACTTAGGTTACCAATTAACATTAAAACGTTCAGTTTTATATCAGAATAATACGAAGAATGCACATGACCTTACTGATTACGTATTACGCAAAAGTGATATTAGAAGTTCCTATGTAGGTATTGATTTTATTGGTTAATTCATAATATGTATCAAGTATTGAATAGATAAACTGTCTTGTTTGTCCAAGGTAATAGACACTTACTGGTGGATAATGGAGTTTTCCGATCATACAGACAACGGCCCGATACGCTTTTACATATGGTACATTTGGTTGTAAATTTATATCAATCAAGTATAATAGTATCAAAAATCAAGAAGTTGTAATTTTATATCATAATAGGCAAAGGAATAGGTAGGTCAACTGCTTTGATCACCACTGTCCATACATACCAGCAACACCAGAGGAGTTGCAAGTGCGTTGCCAGCCTGTGTTAGTGGAAAAGGGGGAGGGGAAATTTGAGCCTCCAGCGCTCTCACTGACCGAACAAAACGCAACAATGCAAGCACTGTTACTTCACGTCGGTGTTTCTGTTGGTCGGGTGGTAGTACCCGGGGGCGAGCCGACCCATACTGAAAGCAATTATAGCTTCAGCGTAGCTTTACCACCTACTATCTATCTACTACCTACAAAATAATTACAGAAATAAAAGATAACCCGTAATTATTGTTCATTTTTATAACGATCTTACAGAGTAAGAAGCCACAAACACCAACTAGTGTAAACTAAAACATGCACTATATTTTATATCGCGTGTTATTTTGTGATAATGAAACTACAATTCGTTGATGAAATCCTTCGTGTGAAGTCACATGAAATTCTCTCTTTCGCAACTATTTATCAATGCATAATGCTAGGTGATTTACACTTCGAGATCACAACCACTATAGTAGTGACAAGCCATGATGTTCGTTTTGACACTTTAAGATAGTGATATTGAATGTTAATTTATTTCGGGAGAAATATTGCTCCTTCAATCAAAAAAGATTTAACTCAAAATTTACGTCCTTCAAATTTTCGCAAGAAAGCAAATTAACGTTGCGAAAAGAATACGTCCAATTCAACAGCCAATACGAGAAAAGGTACGAAAATAGAGTTGTTCTTTTTTGATTTAAACTAGTGAAAAACTTACTCTCCGAATATAATTGATAAAACGAAGTAAAACACAATCGGTATTACAAAAAAGTTAAATAAGTATCGAATACTTGCTTTAAACAGATTCGGTGTTATTACAAAAAATTTAAATACTTTGTTTAAAAAAGGTTTCGTACGAAGTTCACCGCGCTCGCCCGGAGTAAGATCGCGTTATCCTTTTTTCGCAAGTGTAACCTAACCTAACCAAAGCGAGACAAAAGAGCAAGACGGCGACCATTCACCTAGAGATTTTTTTTAAAGCAAGCGTTCAAAACGTGTTTAACTTTTTTGTAATAACACCGATTACGTTTTAAATGAACAGCGCTCGGCGAATGTTCGCCGTCTTACTCTTTTGTCTCGCTTTGGTTAAGTTAGGTCAGACTTGCGAAAAAAGGATAACGCGAACTGGCCTCGGGCGAGCGCGGTGCATTTAGTACGAAACCTTTTCAAAGCAAGTATTTAATACAAATTTCACTTTTTAGTAATAACACCAAATAAGTCTATTGTTCAATAAAAGGTAATTATATTTTTTTCATTATCAAAAATGTACGTAATATATTCGGTAATAATGTGACATAATTCAATTTAATACTAATTATCGTACTGTTAATCCTTCTGTACTAAGATGATTTCAGAATATCATTACATAGTATAAAACAAAGTCCTCTGCCATGCCTGTCTGTTCACGATAAACTAAAAAACTACTGAACGGATTTTGATGCGGTGTTCATCAGTATATAAAGTTATTCCCGAGGAAGGTTTATATATATAATTTCTCCATTTTTTTTTTTTTCAGAGCGAGACAACGTCCACCGGGCCCACTAGTATTTTATAAAATAATGAATTAACTACCAACTTTTTTAATACATATTAATTTATACGTATTTATGGTACAAACGGTGATATTTTCGACAACGGCTAAATAGCAATATAATTACACAACTTATCCCTACTTTTAGAATTTACTTAAAGCGCCTTCATTTATTTTTGAGATAAATTTAAGTAGAATATATGGATTTTCGTATAAAATTAAATTTTTGATTTACTTCTTTTTTTGTTTATAAGGTGCGATATAACCAAATGTTGGTTCGTTTTGCTTATTGCATTGATTTTTGAAAGCGTGTCAGCGTGTGTGTAATGTATTTAATTGGATAACGAATAATACTGTATTGTATAAGATAGCTTCATAAATAACACGTAATTATCTTTGTAAAACGATAGAAATAGTTCCTGTGGATTATCCTTTAGAGAACAGTCTATACATCCGGTATGGACTGGTCAGCCCAGCTCCTAGTATTCCACGAGATCTCGGAGATCTCCGCCTACGACGAAGTAGCGAACGATCCGAAACAAGGCCCTATTCGCGCGATCGCGAAGTTTCCCGCCATCGCGGCTACTATCCAACGGCTCGCGCGCGCCGCCGTCTTGAAATATTTTTTTTTTCTCAATATAAGACAGAGTAAACTCGCGCGTTTACGTCTATCTTCCCCTAAAATCGTTAAAAAATTTCGTTATTTCTATTTTTAGATTCCGGCGCCGGTGCCGTTTGTTTAATTTGTAAATTCGATATTTCATTTCTCGTGGCCGGCCACGTCGCGAATCCCTGCCTCGTGCGTCACGAGCAGGACCCTCTCGTTTTTCTTACCCGCACACTCTTCGCGTTATCTCGGCAGCATCTTTGCTCGAGACCACCCGGATGGCCACAAAGACGATGCTATCGCGAAACATTACACACCACATCGATTATACTCATACACAGATATTAAGACATGCACCTTACACAAACTGGTGGAAGGGTTTACTTTTTTCGCTTATCGAACTGAATCGAGTAGTTTAGTTCGTCTCTTTCAAAATTACATGATGTGTTTTTGTATCATGCAATTTTTAATTGTATGATCCAAAAATGAATGCATGTATAGCTTAGCATAGTTTAGCTAGGTCAGTTGGAGTACTTCTCTCGGTAACAGTTCAAGCCGAGGTGCGCCGTGCGCCCTTGAGCATGTTACCAAAACAAAATCGGCTGAGTGCCTTAAGCGCTCGCCTTAGTAGTTCGGTGAAGCTGTGAAAGCCTATTAAGGCCAATAGCGTAGTCAGTTCGAGGAAATAAAAAGACAGTATATACCATCTTTTTATCGTTTTTTTTAAAGATATACAGTTCCGTAGTACATTAATTTGATAATTCTCGTAAGGCTTAACCAGCCTTTGCGATTTAAGCACTCAAAAATATGTTTGTTACTGTGAAGGTTTGCGAGACGATAATTATTGTCAAATGAAATGTCCCAAAAGTCTGTTAAACACGGTAATATATTTATGCAATAAAAGTGTTCCCCCTTACAATGGGGTAAATACAAGGAATACGCGCGGGACGGTGCTCTGTAAGCGACTGGCGAACGCTGTGCTCTAAATAACGTTCAAGCTCGAAAATGCTGATCCAGCATCTCTCGCCCGTCGCTACATTACTACATCGCATTACAATCCATTAAATAGTTTAAAAGATCTAAGGGAACAGACAGCGGAAGCGACTTCATTTTTCATTCAAAGAGATAAAGTTTGTGAGCTTGTAGGGGTAATATCTAAATCTACTAGACCGATTTTGAAAATTCTTTCACCAATAGAAATCCACTTTCTTTGTGAGTGTCATAGGCTATATATTAATCTAAAAAATGAAAACACTTTTTTTGTGGTAGCCGGATTTGCAAAGTCGGAGAAAAAACGGTCGAACGAGAACGTTTCGTACGAACGCTGCCTTAACGGTGAGAGATATATGATTGAAATCCACATCCCTATCCTATCCTATCCTATATACAATAGTTTAGAGGAATTTTTCCGACACAAAACACATATAGGAGTTGAGGCGCGCATACTTGGTACACATGCATGTTTCAATAACTCATATAGATAGCTTAGGTTAGCTCAGATTGTTCACGGTGGCGAGGAAACGTAGTGGGGAGCCTCTGGCTCCCAGGGAGATAGAAGTCAGGAGGCATGAGTTGCGGGAGGGGGCAATTAGGAGGTGGATGCAGGACCTGGCGGACGCGCGCTTTGGGACGTACACCGTTGACGCCATCCGCCCGGTCCTACGGGAGTGGATTAATAGGGAGTGGGGCTCCCTGACGTTTAGGCTGGTGCAGGTACTGACCGGACACGGATGTTTCGGGTGGTACCTGCACTGGATCGCTCGCAGGGAGCCGACCGCCGCCTGTCACGAGTGCGGTGCTGAGGAAGATACCGCGCAGCACACGCTTTCCGAGTGTGTTGCGTGGGAGGGACAGCGCCGTACTCTAACGGCAGCGGTAGGAAGGAATTTGTCGCTGCCGAGTGTAGTCTCCCCCATGCTCGGCAGCGAACAGGTGTGGCGAGCAATGGC
This sequence comes from Antheraea mylitta, assembly GCA_014332785.1. Lineage (NCBI taxonomy): Eukaryota > Metazoa > Arthropoda > Insecta > Lepidoptera > Saturniidae > Antheraea > Antheraea mylitta. Next base: position 1,160,928 of record JACEII010000096.1, read on the forward strand.
CTCCTTCTGCGAGGAGGTCATCTCGCAGAAGGAGGCGGCGGAGAGGGCCCGCGAGGTGGATCCTCTGAGTGGCCGTCTCCGCCAACGGAGGACCGGCAGGAGGAGGCGGCGCTTTGCCCAACTCCTCCTGCCACTGTAGCCGGACCTGAGGGGATGGGCGGGGGGTCTCATCTCCTCATTGCACAGGTCCGGCGGACGAGGGGAGGCAGCTGGTGTGTACCCAGTCTGCCTCTCTATAGGTAGGAGCCTGGCGGCCACCTTCTGCCGGGCGGACCGTTGGGGCGGCTCTACAAGGTTGAGTACCAAGTACGATCCCTTGCCGTTCCAACGATTACGGTCTGACGGTACACCGTGGGGTTTTAGTCCGTGCGATCCGGACATAACCCACCTTCTCCCCCGGGAGGGTGGGTATCCATAAGGGATTTCCCCACGTTAAAAAAAAAAAAAGAAGATAGGTCGCGATTTTTACATAAAACAGGCGACAGCCCAAGCCAAGGTGTACCGTGCACCCTTGAGTTAGTCGCCCAAACATCCCAAATCGCCTGAGTGCCTTTAGCTCTCGCCTCAATAGTTCGGTGAATATGTAAAGACCTTTCCAGGTCAACAGCGTTTTCATTTCGAAAAAAAAGAATGATTGAGATCTAATGAAAAGTTGTAGAGCTTGATAATGCCTACAAAAAAGTCAATGACAGCATATGTCTAACTTCTATTTAAGTCACAAAAAGTAGTTTTATATTAAAATAATAATTTTAAATAAATCATAGCATTCAGTATTAACCGAATCACACTCAAAGTCAAGTTTTTTTTTTCGAAATGACTACGCTATTGACCTAGCAAGGGATGTTTTTTCATTTTCAGAACTGCTGCGTGTTAGTGTATCTATTCCACGCGAACGAAATCGCGGGTAGAGGCTAGTAAATGATGATTACACTGCTCATATTTCACGTGGTAATAATTATATGTAGAAATGAGAGTAGTTTAGTTCGTTTCTTTCCGATTTACATGTTGTGTTTTTGAATCATGCAATTTTTAATTGCATAATTCAACAATGAATACATGTATGATTAGCTTAGAATAGTTTAGCAAGGTCAGATTGGGTTTTCTTCGGTAACAGCCCAATCCGAGGTGTGCCTTGCACCCTTGAGCATGTTATCTAAACAAAATCGGCTGAGTGCCTTAAGCCCTCGCCTTAGTAGTACGGTGAAGCTGTGAAGGCCTAGTAAGGTCAATAGCGTAGTCAGTTCGAAAAAAAAACATAGAAAAGGGTACCAGAAAATTCAATGTTACGAAAGCGGGGCCCTTGAGCGATGCGACAGCAGTCAACGTGAGAGGTACACGCATTAGAAAGAGACGCCACGAGACGCTTACTCATCCGGCAACCACGGTGTTTAGTTCGTACGTTTGTGGTTAGTACCTTAGCACGAGCTGCCCCTTGCCCTCTTCGTTGGGCAGTAAACAGTTTTACTTGAATTTGATTTCCGATAATAAATATATGGAGGGGTTGTTGAGGCGTGTATGCTTGGTACACATATGCGTCTCAACAACTCAAACATATATGAATAGTTAGCTAGGTTAGCTAAGATAGGTCGCGAATTGCATGTATCAGACAACAGCCCAAGCCGAGGTGTGCCGTGCACCATTGAGCCAGTTGCTCAAATAAAATCGGCTGAGTGCCGCAAGCGCTCCCCTTAATAGTCCGGTGAAGCTGTTAAGACCTTGCTGGGTCAATAGCGTAGTCAGTTCGAAAAAAAAAAAGCTTCTTGTTATATTGTTTAACTAGCTTCTGCCCGCGACTTCGTCCGCGTGGAATAGTTACTTTGGGCTAACACAGCGGAAGATCTCAAAAGGGAAAGACCCCTGAATTTGAATCGTTCTTCATTGGTATTCCGCTCTTATTAGTCTTAGCGTGATGATATGTGGCCTATATAGCCTTCCCCGATAAATGAGCTATCTAACATTGAAAAAAATCGCAATAGTAGTTCTTGAAATCAGCGCGATTAGATTAAAATGTTTCTTTGTAATACAATAGTATCACTTCTATCGTGTGTATTTACGAAACACCCAGTTTATTTTATTGGTTTGGCTTCGCACTACTCTTACGAATATTGATTTGTAGAAAAATTTGTTTCTTAAGCGTTCACTATTTAACTGCTCGTTTTCTCATCACAAAATTTTGTACACATACGTCAAGAGTACAGAAATGTATATAGGGTACTTTTACTTTAGAATAAAGTACCAATGTACTGGTCATGTGCGATAGGTAAATTATACATTAACACGAGCGAAGCTGCGATTAGTCATAAAAATGTTATCTACAAAAACATAACGATTACAAAGCAAAATAATAATAGCTAGTAATCGTGGCCTCAAGTAGACGGCCTTGCCTATAGGTATAATTATTCAAACTACGTATTCTCCCGTCGCTTTTCGTCGACTTTTGTGAATAACGGAATCGGTCTCCTTTCATAATTCCATAGTGAAACATCCTTTTTTTTTCTCGAACTGAATACGCTATTGACCTAGCAAGGTCTTAACAGCTTCACCGGACTACTAAGGCGAGCGCTTAGGGCACTCAGCCGCTTTTATTTAACAACTAGCTCAAGGAAGCACGGCACACCTCGGCTTTGGCTGCTGCTTGATACGTGCAATTCGCGATCTATCTGAGCTGACCTAACTATTCATACATATATTAGTTGTTGGAGCATATATGTGTACCCAGCATACATACCTCAACAACTCTTATATATATCTCGTATCCCTTCCACTTTCATGTGTAGACGTGTATGCGTTTTTTATCAACCGTCCTGATTCAATCACGTCAGCGAACGATCAGTACCAGCCTGTCCCTCGAAACAGAGCGTGTTCACGCCCACGACCGCGTAACCACAGATCACGCCGCCGTGGTCTGGGGGTTAATTTCGCTCCCGCACACCCGATTACACCTCCCACGGCAACGGCTCAAGCCTAGGTTCGATCCCTCGGTAGGGAGCCCTTGAGTGCGTTGCTTGCGCGATACGGTGACACACAAATATACATCACCGCTACAACACTACACGATCACCCCCGCACCGTGCACGCCTACTACACGCTTACACATGAAAGTGGAAGGGTTTACTTTTTTTTTTCCTTATCGAACTGAAAAAACTCCTAATTTTCCGATAAAAAAATATGGTTGTTGAGGCGTGTATGCTTGGTACACATATGCGTCTCAACAACTCATACATATATGAATAGTTAGCTAGGTTAGGTAAGACAGGTCGCGATTTTGCATGCAACAGGCAACAGCCAAGCCAAGGAGTGTCGTGCATCCTTGAGCTGGTTGCCAAAATAAAATCGGCTGAGTGCCTTAAGCACTCGCCTTAGTAGTCCGGTGAAGCTGTTAAGACCTTGCTGGGTCAATAGCGTAGTCATTTCGAAAAAAAAAGCATGTATGCGTGCACGTGTGTGGAGGTAATATGTGTAATGTTGTTGCAGTGATGTAAGATTTTGTGTCACTGTATCGGGAGAGCAGCGCACTCAAGGACTCTACGCCGAGGGAACGAACCTAGGCTTGAGCCGCTGCCGAGGGGGGCCTAATCTGGTGTGCGGGAGCGAAATTTACCCCCAGACCACGGCGGCGTGATCTGTGGTTGCACGGGCGTGGGCGTGAACACGCTCTGTTTGGAGAGACAGGCTGGTACTGGTCGTTCGAGTGAAACATCCCTTACATCGAAAATGCGTCATTACCATAATTTTTATAAGAAGTTAGGTGATTTCCGTTAATATAATGTTCATACGAAGAGTGAATAAGCATCTGCCGGATTACAACTATCTTCAATGTATTTTTTTGATGTGAGATCTATAGGCGGAGAGTAAACCTGATTGTTGTCGTGGCGACGCCACACACAAACATTGCACTATTAACGAAATGCTCAAAAACATTTGCAACCCTACTTTGTAGGCCACTTGTTCTACTAGTGTTACACGGCACGCGCCGACGACCTAGCGCCCTTTGATAAATGTCGCCAAATAAACCGCGCTAGCGCCTAGTTGAATTTAAAAATGAATATTTATGTACTAAAATAAATAAACAGTTATTATTTTATGAAACTAATTTGTAATTTTTTAGTTTTATCTTTTCATTATGCCATTTTTTTTTTATTCTGGAGAATGGGGCTATGCAGGCCTTTAATGGTCCTGTATCATTGCGACCAGTAGTGATCTATTGTGATCGCCCCATGTTACTAAAGCTCTCCGCCTAGTCCTATAGTATTTAAGAAAAGCAGGACTTTTTTGGCTGAGAGCATCCGTACCTCATATGGAAGCAAAACATGCTTTCCCAGAATCCGGTTTCGTGTATCATTATGCCATAACTGATTCCTGTAGTAATCTGTTCTTTTATACATTTAACTTATACAAAACAATTTTGATGTTTCACATCTGCCAGGCGTCCTGTGTTGACTCATTTTTTTTAATGAATATTTATGTACTAAAATAAATAAACAGTTATTATTATATGAAACTAATTTGTAATTTTTTAGTTTTATCTTTTCATTACGCCATAACTGATTCCTGTAGTAATCTATTCTTTTATGCATATAATTTATACAAAACAATTTTGATGTTTCACATCCGCCAGGCGTCCCGTGACGGCTCAATTTTTTGCTTGTTTTATATGTATTTTGTATTATCTTCATTCATCATCGGGTGAGATCGTGGCTTAATGTGTACTGTAAAAGACCATATTACATGGACAATCATCGTGGCTTACCTTCAAATCAACGGTTATTTAAAATTGTATTCACAAGTAGGTATAGGTACATCTTCTATATCTATCTATATATAAACCAACGTGTCTGTACTTTTTCGATTTTCCAGGAAAGAATTGTTGCAGGTGTATAAGTCATAAAATACATTTCAATCATTTTTAGAAATGTCTGTCTGTTTGTATGAACACACATCTCTGCTAAAGTGCTGGGTTCCCAATAAAACCACACCAAGAAAATGATAAAGCATATCTCCAATCACAACTTAGTCTTTATTACATTATAATCGGTCCACTTTATCAAAAGGTAATTTTAAGACAGGGCGTAAGTATGAGAGAAAAGTAGATGGTAAAGTAAAATGGACTTGATACATTCAGATGAATTTAATTAATCACTGTTTTTACATAAGGTTCAACGTAGGCGAAGTCGCCGGCACAGCTAGTTATATGTTCTTACGGCAACGGCCAGCCTAACTCGTCGCTATAAATGTTTCACATTATATACTGTTATAGTACTTACTGAGCCCTAAAACATGGAGTGGCCAATTTGTCATTGTTTGTAGTATTTAAATACGTAAATACGTTAAATCATCTATAGTGTAACGGAAGAATAGAGTTAAATGATACTGAATTCCTTAAACCATAGTGTTTAATGAATATACAATATACATGTCTAATCTTGACTGGTCTGTGTATTAACGCAACAGAATGTAACGGAACTATGAACCTCGAAAATAGACTCCCGAGTGTACGTTACAGCATATAGCTGTATATATAAACTTTATTGATCCTGTTGATAGAGGCTTATACACGACGAACACGCTTTCTGCGCATGTTCGGTTTGATAACTAGCGCTAAGCGCACACGATGTGACGTCAGCTTGGCGAAGTATTGACTCAACGGTCAACAAACATTTCCAGACGCCCACAGAATAATATTACTCCTAGCGGAGCATACGCCACTCGGCATTCGAACGTAGTGCACGTAGCCGCTCTGAGTCGTGTAAATATAATCTTGTGGTCACTTGTTACCACTTAATGTTTCTCCATGGTGTCGTGGAGTCACGTCACAGCTATGAAGACAAACGATAAGTCGCTTTACAGTTATACAAAGCAGTTTTTTTGTTTTAAAAACAGCTAAAACCTAGGTGGAATTATTTTATATTAAAACGCAGTTATTACGTCACCAGTGTTATTTGTGCCTACTACGATGCAGAATACCAAAGGGCAATGTCGCGCCTAAAACGCGCTACATTAAAGTTGTTGGCATAGCGTTCATATGTAATGACAACGGTTCCTGATTGTCATAGATGTCCTAAGAGCCGTTTGTCAAATTGTATGCTGGCGTGTCGTTCTCCTGTCGGGTGTAGCTTAATACATTGTATATCATTGGGCTTAAAAGCGTTGTTACTTGATTTTATTGTAATAATTTATAGGTGATGATGTGGCCGAAGACACTTTTGTGTTTAACGACGATTATTCAACTTCAAGTTGGCCAGAAGATTTAAAAAATACCTACACTATACATATTTGGATTTCACTGTCAAACGGAACTGTCGATAATCAATTACCACTACGAAGTAACTAACTTCAACTCGGATATTATGTGGCATAATGAATTTTAATAAACAACTTACTTCATTACGGTCTACATAAATTAGGGTTGCCAGCCTCTTGTACTACAAAGATATTAAAGGTGTTTCTTTTTTATTGTTTTGATAATCATTTCACCTCATGATGACGTTGTATGTATAAATAATATAAATATAGAAAAAATCTAAACCCCAGACAATAGTTTAATCAAAATGTTTTTCAGATGAACGCAGTGTCAGAAAATAATACCATGGATTCATCAAGTCTTTATAATTTCGTTTTAATATTGCAGAACTGGAAACTGTAGTCCGGTGAAGCTGTTAAGACCTTGCTAGGTCAATAGCGTAGTCAGATCGAGGAAAAATGATGCAGAACTGGAAAATAGTATCTACTAACCACACATGATGACAAGTGTCAATGCCGTGACAATGCAAAAAAGAACTAAATATTTTGTTATATTGTTATCTAGACACTTGCCCCAATAATGTTTAATACCGACACCAGAGATTAGGACCCCCCTCGGCAGCAGCTTAAGCCTAGGTCCGTTTCCTCGGCGTGGAGCCCTTGAGTGCGCTGCTCGAGCGATACACTCACACAAAATGTTACATCACTGCAACAACAGTACACATATCACCCCCACGCAGTACGCACGCCTACACATGAAAGTGGAAGGGTTTTGTTTCTTTTCCCTTATCGAACTGAAATAGTTTGGAAAATTATCCGATACGAGATATATATAGGAGTTGTTGAGGTATGTATACTTGGTACACATATATGCTCCAACAACTCATATATGTATGAATAGTTAGCTTAGGTCAGCTCAGATAGGTCGCGAATTGCACGTGACGGGCAGCAGCCCAGGTCGAGGTGTGCCGAGCACCCTTGAGCTAGTTGCCCAAATAAAATCGGCCGAGAGCCGCAAGCGCTCGCCTTAGTCTGGTGAAGCTGTTAAGACCTTGCTGGATCAATCGCGTAGTCAGTTCGAAAAAAAAAGTTTAACACCGACCTAAACTTGGTGTGAAAACATTTTATTGCTTCATTGGCCGCATTGTTATTTAGATAACTTAGAAATATTTCGAAACAAATAGAACTTTTGTGTTGCTTTTTGTTTATCTACTATTTACAGTGGGTACAATGTAACCCAACAAGTAACTAACTCATGTTTTATGAGTTAAACATGGTTCCACAAATATTTAAGCGGATTAGAGTTTTTTTTCTCTTATCATCTTTCATTATGACCCTTTTTTAGACTGTGTATTTAGTTTGTAGAGATGATTATAAAATACAACAGTTTTTTTTTTGTGAAGAATAATTTTGCTCGTTTCTATAATATTTTTAATTGGGGTTACTCTGAGACCGTATTAATAGGATCTTTTTAGGAGTATGTAATTATGCTTCACATAACATGCATTGCATATAATAAATGTCAAAAAAATTGAGCCTACACGCGACGCCTGGCAAATGTAAGATATCGAAATTGTTTTGTTTAAGTTATATGCATAAAAAGAAAGATTACGACTGAATCTGCTATGGCATAATGAAAAGATAAAGCATTACAAATTTGTTCCATAAAATAATGACTGTTTATTTATTTCCTTACATAAATATTCCTTTTTATTAAATGCAAATTAAAAAAATTCAACTAGGCACAGGAGCGGTGTATTTGTCGACATTTATCAAAGAGCGCTAGGACGTTGGCGCAAGCCGCGTAACACAAGCTTAACGAGTAACCGACAAAACAATCTGAATCTTATCTTTATGTAGATAGGGTTCCAAAAGTTTTTGAGTATTCCGTTAATAATACAAAGTTCATATTTTACGTCGCCACACCGCGCCATGCCAACTTAGATTAACCCACGCCTATAGATGTTTCACATGAAAATTATATTCAAAGACATTACGTAGTTTCCTTTACCTTTTCTGACATTAAATTTAATTAATTTTGTTCTCGGAATACCATTATATATAAGACTGAAGAGATTAGTTTTTCATTTGTGTACCAATTAAATTTGAGCTACTATATTACATTAGCCTATTAATTGAGGATGGTTATAAGATATCTATCATTTACGCTACAACTTTTAGGAGTTGAGAAATTACCATACAATATTTAGGATAAAAATACGATAGACTTGGCTGAAGTACCATTGTAGGTAACGTGAAGGAGCTAATTGGAACCGCGTGAAGTATCGTTTGTGAATGATGGATAATAATCGCTCGAGGGGACAGAGTGTATCAGAGTCGTATATGCAAACACTTTTTATCAGCCAGGTATTACGTCGCATAGCTTAAGCGCTTATTCTAAGAAAGTTTAAGATTACTAGACATCGATGATAGTAATTAACAATTAAAAAAATTAAACACAAGTGAAACAAAAAAAATAATTTCATCATCAGTTGGTACGCTGTTCAACAAAAGATGTGAGGTTAAACTTTTCTTATATATTATTCAATATCAAAATAAAAAAAAAAACTTTTCATTAAATCATTCAATTTAGGGCCTGAGAAGGAGATTACGATCTTTAAAACTGTCATTGATTTGGAATATAACCCAGTCATCTAGGAGAATGCAATCAATCTGGCTTTTTTTGTTTTCCTATATGTATATAAAACTATACATATATAGATAATGGATAGTTTTGGATGATTTTTTTTTGCTTTACATAAACTATCACTAAGATAATAAATAACACAGACGAAGTATTTTTTTCTCGAAATGACTACGCTATTGACCCATCAAGGTCTTAACAGCTTCACCGGACTACGATACAGACGAAGTAGTCTATACACTATTCTATATATATATGTAGTAGCGGGCCCGGTGGACGTTGTCCCACCTTGATCTAAACGCAGCCCACCTACCGGGTCCAATTATGAACCTAAACCATTATCGAATCCACTGGAACACAGACAAAATATTTCCTCAAAATCGGTTCATTTTTTTAGGAGTTCAGTAACATACACACGTACAAAAGAAATGTATATATAAAGATATATGGTGTATATACTAGTCGTATACCATTTTCAGTCAATTAAGTAATGTATTTTGGCACTTTATTGTAGAAATTCTATCGAATATATCGCATTTATTTATTTCATATTTAATGTTCCTCATATTGTTATTTACCACTTTCGAAAATGTATTTACTTTTAATTGGCAACTCTAACATTCGATAACAAAGAAGGTAAATTCAATAAATACTAGGTATCTACAACAAACAAGGTTGTTGAAGGTCATAGAAACATAGGTTATCTTATAAAATAACGATATCTATATATTAATACGTGAAGCAAAAAAATTGTACCCCTTTTTAACCTATTTGCCGTGAACGGGTGAACTTGAAATTTGGCATAGTTAAAGTTTATATGGCGGAGAAGTGCAGAAAGCTGTTTATTTTATATAAAATGCATTAGAAGTACATTAAATTAATTAAAATATGCACTACTCACACTACTACTTGAATTTTACACGACATATACACACATGTAAATATAGAAGACATTTTGACAGCCGTCAATAATTACGAATTTCAAAAAAGGTTATGAAGGATGGAGGTTGCTATGGTCGACTATATCTATTTTTTAACTCTTATGTTCTAATTACCATTTTTCATCCTACATTCAACAACGATATTATAAAATATAACTATTATTGTAATGTTTATTATTTTTTTATGGTGAACTCACTTCAAATGATGAATTAATAAAAAAATGAGCCAAATAATACTTAGTATAATCAAAATAAGAATTTTGTTCATAAAAGTAATTCATGGCTTAGACCTCCGCGGTTACAATGTTGCTTTTCAACCTCATGTATCAACAAAAAAGAATTTATTTTCAAAAGCTAATGGTAGTATTAAAAACGTCTTTGTCTTGGATTCACCATTTGATTGTATTGTGCATCCACTACTTTTCCAAACGATGATACTGGGCATATCACTATTTCTCATAATGAACAGACTACATTTAATTCAATATCACCCGGAAATACCACCCACCCATGGTGTCGTTTAAAATTAATTGGAAATTGTGTCATGGGTTGCGATAAATTTCTTAATTTTCGTTTAGTTATGTTTGCTTAAAATTTGAGAGCTTTACCACGTGAGTTTTGTTTCAAATTTATAATTTATTTCAATGTTCATTTACAAATAGTAATTTTTTTAAATGTTTATATAATTAAAGATCATGACAAATAACTGAGTAGCCACGAGGAAAACCTTTGATTATAGAAGTATACCCTTTGACAAAAGAACCCTAATAAAGTTCAAATTTTAAAAAGTCAAATAACTATGGTCCAATGTCGACCACTGGGCGCCCACTAGTAATACATAATTATTACATCACTAGCTGATCGCCGCGACTTCGTCTATTGATGATATATTTTCTATACACAGGCCAATAGATAAGCACCACACCGTTTATCCCACTTCGTGTTATTACAAAAAAGTTAAATACGTATTAAATACTTGCTTTAAAAAGGTTTGGTACAAAAGAGCAAGATGGCGAACATTCAGCGAGCGCGGTGCATTTATATTTTTAAAGCAAGTATTCAATATGTATTTAACTTTTTTGTAAAAACATTGTAGGGTTTATAAAAATAGACAAATTTTAAAACTTTAATTACTTTATAAATGACTAGCCTCTGCCCGCGACTTCGTTCTCATGGAATAGTTACTTTGGGCTAACGCTAACGCGCAGCGGAAGCTCTCAAAAGGAAAAACATCACGATTTTTAAACATTTTTCATTGGTGGCCCGCTCCTATTGATCATAGCGTGATGATATATAGCCTATAACCATCCTGGATAAATGAGCTATATAACATTGAAAGAATTTTTCAAATCGAATCAGTAGTTCCTGAGATTACCCCCTACAACCTCACAAACTTTACCTCTTTATAATATTAAGTATAGATAATCCTTTTTTAGATGTGGACCAAGTGCTGACAAACAAACATTTCTAAATACGATTGAGATATATTTTATTACTTATTCCAAGACACCTTTTTCTTTTTTTTTTTTTTTTTTACGTGAAGAGAAAATCCTCATGGATTGTCAAAGCTCCCGGGGGGGAGCCCGACTTGAGCCGCCCACGCCCGCGTGCGAGTCAGACAGGGGTGGGGCCGAAAACGGCGACTCGAACCGGCTAAAACTCCACGACAACCTACGCCGCACTATGGGAGTGTCCCGGGGTTGCGTTCCAAGACATCTGCAACAAGTTTTTTGATAATAATCGAAAAAGTACAGACTCGTTACGTTTACATTCTTATTATACGATTTATTTTATTAGTCTTTTTAGTGCACACTGCTTGTAGATTTGAGTTCTTTTATTGCCAGATGTTATTTACCATTCCTAGTATAAGACTACGCTAATATTGTTTGTATATTTTTATATCTAAACTTTGCACGTGATCTGTTATATCACATAAATATGCCTTCATCTATTGAAAAGGATAGGTGGAGCAGTTGCCAAAGCGGTTACAAGTCTACACAATCGGAGCCTGATCTTTCATTCATCTCTCCTATTTTCTGAAACTAGCAACATAGTAGCCACACCGTCATATCCTGCAATAGTTATATTACTGGTGAACAATTAAATATTTATTTTATAATTTGCTGATTTATACTCGTAACATGAACAACTAACATTTGTAGGTTATAGGAGAGGGAATGTCTGAGTAAATCAAGTTCAATGTGCACTAAGTGAATGATAACAGCTCAAGAGCGCCAGAGTGGCCGCACGTCGGCACACGTGACAGCCCTGTCACCTTGTATAGAACACGAATCCGGGTGACGAGTTTCAGACTTTTGGCCTCATGTGTTTTTTGAAAATGTAAACATGAAACGTGTTTTCAAAAATCCATAGATTTACGAATCCGCTTACACTTATAAAGGTATTTACATTGTATTCTAGATATGTGTTTTAAAAAGTAAGCGTACAAGTGCAATACATTTTGTTATTGTTTTGGAAATGTGACATTATGGTCTTCACGAAGTGTAGCTGTCTCTGCACAATATGTGGGAACACAATACATAAAGGGAGAGCTTCATATTAACGACTAGGGCATACACACACTTTTGTTATCCTAAATCAGTGGTCATTATACTTTTCTGATCAAGGGCAATATAGAACCATCTGAGGTATAACTGTAGACCGCATATTTATGGATTGGATAGATGGCACCACCAACAAATTTTTATAACCTATCAATATGTAATCCCTTATAAGTCTTGTATAGCAATAGCAACCGGTAAAATTATTCATTTGCCAACTCAATTTATCAGTTATTAATTAATTTCAAAATAATTACAAATTTAATTTGCGGTTAGGTTACGAACTACAATGAAACTGTATCTCACGAGACAATGTGTCTTGAAATAATTGATTAAGTGTCACCTATCTTAAGATCTTTTTTAACTACGTAATATGCAAAATTATTTTTAATGAGTCTAAATTTATTCGCCATGTCGCGGGCCGCATAGATACCGGCCACGGGCCACATGCGGTCCGCGAACCGCTGTTTGACGAACACGGCTCGAATTGACTATATTCAATCACTTCTTCAAAAACTTTTTATCCTAATCCTGGTGTTCTGCTCAGACTTTTGGTGTCTTATGTCTAATCCTCGTAAGATTTAAGTCTTTATTACCTAATCAGATAAATGTCGCTTTTGATAGAAATATTATAAGTCAGTACTATGGTTATGTCCGGATCACGTACAGTCTCTTTTCAATATCTAAATGCATTCCAGAGGACCAAGAGCAAGTTCCTGCTAGGACTTTTCAGGGTAAACGACTTGTAACGTGGTACGTTGAGTCATAAACTTCACCTTGGGTTCACCATTAGGAGTAATTGAAGCGATTTTGATGACAATACGTGATCCGATTTTGATACCCCTTTGCTTATCCTTAAAAATTACTAGTTGTGCGAAAAAGTATAAAAATCCAACTCAACCGTTTCTCTGTAAGGTCATTCACACATTAATGGAATATGAATAATCATCACAATGTTCAAAGCAAAAAAGTTGTTTCCCTTTATTAAAGAAGAAGAATGCCGCAAAGGCCGGCACTTATCTATATTCTATAGGTTGTATTCAGAGTTACCTCTCAGAAGTTCTGATGGTTTTCGTGTTCAAACTTGAAATAATCGATGTCTTCAAGTGCAAGTAGGCAACTATCACCTGTGACGTAGGGTGCCTGTTGTTAAACCAAGTTGGCTTTTTACTTGGGTATCATTAAAAATTTTAGTTTTTAAACTACAAATATTTAAGAAAAAAAAATCGGATGCTAATTAACCGTGCCTAATTGACGATACATTTCCCGTTCATTTAATATGGGATTTTATCACTTTTTAGGAATTAATTTTTATATTGCTTGTTTGTTGAATGGCTTACCAGATAATATAAAATCATTATCAAAAATTACAAATTAAATTTTTGACGCCCACGTCAAAATTTCTTTATTCCAAGAGATCCCAATAGACGAAGAATTAATAGTTTAGTAATAGTTTGTAGTCCGGTGAAGCTGTTAAGACCTTACTAGGTCAATAGCGTAGTCAGTTTGAGGAAAAAAAAAGAATTAATAATTTACAATAACTTATTCAATAAACCAAGCAAGATAAAAATAAATACAGTACTCATAGCTATTTCATTTGGATAACTTCAATTTAAATGGTAATTTTACCACAGAAAAAAATACCTTACCTTTTTTATCTGTATAGTCCTACATCTGAAAGGAGTTTTTGGCAGGATCTTGGAAAGTCATGTGCTGGACTTAATATTTCATTATCTTATTTCATTTGGTCCTAAATTATGTAATATTAGTGGTATAAGTAAGTCGGAAATAATACCACAGATCATGGATTCTCACTTACCACAAAATTACTCTGGAAAATTCTAACAAGACGGCCACCATTTTGCTGTTCATTAAAGGAAATGGTATATAATCTACTTGAAGAATGGTTACAAAAAAATAAAATGTTGGCAACTCGAACTGTATCATAAGTTTCTTGGTCAAAATTCTAAAGGGAACTAACTACATTAAAACAAACAGCAAAGAAAAACTTTAAAATGTATTTTTTTAATCAATAATTTAAAGCTCACATGACATCCAGTGTTGTTTCACAAGTGAACGTTCCAACGTCACCCACGTCTTTAGGCGACGATAAATAAACAAAAATTTCGCCACAACTATACAGAACTGTTATAAGGAGCCTCGAGAACGCATCTAATACGTCGCTCACACGAATCCATGATTATAAGAGTATTACTTCTTAAAGACTCGACCAAAAACAGACCCCATTACAAAATTCATTTCAAAACTTGCGTCTGTATAAAAAAAAAAAAAAAACAAAGAATACACACACACTTACACACATTTTCATGGAGACCCTCCGAATTGGTTCGAGGTGAATAAATACGCGCTTGCGCTCGTTCGGTTCATTTTTATACAGTGACGGACTAAGAGCGGGGTACGGGAGACGGTAACTCCCCCATGATCAGACCATTGCCTATCCAAATATTCTAAATAGACTCGAGGTCCTGTCATCATGCAAGATATACCAGTTTATAGACTGGGGCCCCCCCCCCCCCCCCCCCCCCTCGACCTCGGACAAGCTTAGTCCGGCACTGTGTTCAAATAAAGGCATAGACGTAAGAATTACACATATATTATTGCTTGATAATTCCGATCACAAAAATATACATTTACACCGGACCGTGTGTGAATTACAACCCATTTTTTTTCTCTCTGCAGCAATGGAACTATTTGATAATAATTGACAGGCTCAATGGGTTCAAGTCATAGATTTTGCCGTAAACTGGGGAACGGATAGTAAAATCTACAAAAATATACACACACACATATATATATATATAATCCCCCCCAGGAATATCCAACGCAAATGTAAATCTCGTCGTACACATTTGTGCGAATTCCGTCGGTTACAAAAAAAAAAAAATTGGAAAAAATACATCGAAATTCAAAACTCAAAAGGCGACAATGTCTATCGCTTCCTATCTCTGCAAATAAGTTCGTAGACATTATTAATCATAAACATCTCTATCGAATGACCTTTGTTTTTTTTTTCATCAACCAAAAATTTTTTTCCTCCTTACGAAAAATGACTTAGTAACAAAACGTTAACAGGCACAACGCTGGACATACATTTCATACACTCTTTCTCTCTATTTTTCTCGGTTTTTCTCTTTCACTCTCTACATACACAAAAACATAACTCGCTCATAGGACCACTCGACCAAAGTTAAAAAGATGCTAGTTCAGTATTAAAAAAAACGATTTCCAAGTGTGTCTGCCTTCATTATTCCAGAATATTCCAGGAGCGAGACTCTAACATTTTTTTTTCTATTCCACTTTTTTAATCACATTGGGCTGAAGAAGAGAGACTAAAGACATGTTGGCCCCGTGTTCACAAGAGCGAAGTCACAAAGATTTTGGTGTTATGAATATAATACTGAACTTTTATAAATAGATTGATTTTTTTTATTTTATCAAACACAATACCAAAACGTATGCAACATCCTGATATAGCAGTGCTTTATCTAAAAATGTTTAAAAAATAACATTATACTAATATGATGAGTACACTAGGTTTTTTTTAAAAAATGAGTTTCGACTGTTCATTATGAAGGAACCAAAAAAAAAATCAGTTAAAATAATGCATCATCTAAAACAATTATCTATATCAGTGTTTCCAAATGTGGGGCCCAGGCCCCACAGGGTGGCAATTTGATAGTCAATGGTGGCAATTTTTAGGACACAACTTTAACCCTTTTCCTTTGGGTTATTTGAATGCAATGCTAGATATCGATGACAAATTTAACAAAAAAAGACAAATTCTTAAAAAAAGCTGTAAATAATTGTTCGGTATCATTGCGTTTGACGTCACCAAAATATCAACTGTTTTTTCCTAAAACTTGTATTTCTTAAGAGAACAAGACAATTTTTAAAGCTTAAAAATTATGTATTCGGCATAAAAATTTTAGAAATGTTATGGTGGGGCATAACCTAAAAAAGGTTGGGAAACACTGATCTATACCCTGGAGTAAAATGCATCATAAACATAGATTTTTCATTTGTCAATAATATAAGCATTGATCTCAAGAAATAAACAATATTATATACTTATTTAATTAAGAAAGAAGCTGATAGCAGGGTGTTTGAAATCATACATCTATTCAGTGAATTTTTTCCACACCATATCAATTTTAATTACCCCATAAAAAACGTAATACACCAAAAATTTTATCACCCAACCCATCAGCTACCAACTTTTTTCCATGCATAAATTTCGCCTAAAATTTTTCTTTTAAAAACCTTGGTTTTTTTTTAATAATTCATGTAAGGTCTTTGATACACTAATAAAATATTTAATTATTCACT
Organism: Antheraea mylitta; assembly: GCA_014332785.1. NCBI lineage: Eukaryota > Metazoa > Arthropoda > Insecta > Lepidoptera > Saturniidae > Antheraea > Antheraea mylitta. Next base: position 1,177,661 of record JACEII010000096.1, read on the forward strand.
GGAATGTACATGTAATTTTTAATAACAATTCATTTTTATATATATTTAATTATATGAGGATTAAAACAGATAGTTTTTAAACAATTTCACTATATATATACATGTATATATATATATAAAGCATTCATATGAGCATGTTTGCTCGGCTCACTTTGCTCAAATGCTCATGAGGTTTAGGTAGTGATAAAGCCAAAACTAAAAATTATACAAATAATTAAGTTTTCATTTCATTTACAATTAACTTTTTGTAAAGTGTTAAAAGAAAAAATGATGATTTTAATAATGTCTAGCCGGTCCATATTAATTGTACATTTAAAACTTGGTCGGTGGTCGAAGCACATTCACCCAAAGTCATTCGCACATAAACAATAACTTTTTTTTTACACAAGAGCCTCCTGACGATCGTCTTAATATCAGCCTTTCCCGTGTTCGAAAATACACAAATAACGATAATCGAACAACAACTTCACCATGTAAGATTTAATCGCTAACCGTAAGCGATCTAGTAGTAATATATACGCAATAACAGGCTCGAAAAAGTAGACACAAACAGAGCCTTGATTTGTTTTTCATCTTCGGTCACGTCCTAGCACAAAACATTAATGTCAATATTTTCAACTAAATATTTAAAACGAGTGTAAACGGTCAAGCGATGTCGGCTGGTGAGCCGTAGTTCCGTTTCCAAAGTACAGAAACACCGAATCCGGAGTAATAGAAATCTTAAATAATTTTAAACTCACAAGTCATTTCTTTATGCAATTCACACTCGAATTCACTTAGATACGACACTTTCGCTGTGTCGCTCAACCGAGAAACGTTAGACAATGTCACTATCGATGTGTCGTTCACTCGAGCACTGTTGGACATGACACTTTCGGTGTGTCGTTAACGTGAGCACTGTTAGACACGACACTTTCGATGTGTCGTTCACGTGAGCACTGTTGGACACGACACTTTCGATGTGTCGTTCACGTGAGCACTGTTAGATACGACACTTTCGATGTGTTGTTCACTCGAGCACTGTTAGACACGACACTTTCGATGTGTCGTTAACTCTAGCACTGTTAGGACACCGATTCACTGAGACACGACACTCGTGATGTGTTGTTTTGTTCTGTGTGTTGGAGTGTGGTTGTTCGGGTTGTGCGGTTGGTCGGTCGATTAGTTGCGGAGTGGGGGGGCGGGCGAGTGGTGGTGCCGCTCGAGGTCCTCGAGGGAGAGCGCGTTGGGCACGTGGACCGAGGGCAGCTTCCCGGCGGAAGCGCGAGCCAGCAGCTCCGGAGAGAACCACCGCGCAAGCTGGTTGTCTCCACCACCGCTGCCTACGACGTTACCACCACCCATCTCTGCAAGTGTTTACATACTTATAATTCAAATTCAGTTGACATAATCTAAATGGATTATCTATGCTTTTTTAATTACATGATAATATTTATAGCACTCATACTATATGTGTATAAGATTCTATAATTCAGTATTTCATTTTCCATAATTAATTTTGATGATCGAATCACGTAAAAAACGATATTATTTTGTCTGTGCACAAATTGTTATAAAAAAATTATTAAGTAAGTCATTTACAAAAAAAATCCAAACATACAAAAAGTACCAAATATTTTTGGACGCAGTATTCATTTCATTATTCGCCTTCTTATACTAATTACGGCAGAATTTGGAAAAATTAAAAGTTGGGATTGAACTACAGATATATTAGATAATGTCGATTTATTGTATATGCATATGTCGCCTGCCATATCCATATAAATATATAGAACTACTAACAACTGTTTACGGGCCCTACACATATTTTTATGGCAATAATTTTTTTTGGACTAGTTATTTTACTTTAATTTATAAATAAGTACCTAGACGACCGAGTCTAGCTCGGTTATATAAAAATAATTCTTAAATTAAAATAAACTGATAGGTTTACTTCACAGGAATAGCGTTTTCAATAAAAAAAAATAAACTACTAAAAAAGATATATCTTATAATTATAATACAACTAATTTTTTAATGACAGTAAACTGTTTTGTTTCTTTACGGAATTAGCTTTTTCCACCAGAAAAAATATTAAAAAAGATATCTCTTTTACTGTTACTCGGATTCGAACCGGGGTTACACGAAAATTCGAAGCAGCCGATTTCCATCTGAGCTATTTTTGTTTTGACAGCGCCGGAGAATTATACCTTTATATTCTAGCTATATTTTTTCATTGCCTGAAAACTCAGATAAATAGTTTTCTATGAATGAAATCTAGCTAGATCGATTTATCGTTTCCGAAACCACCTTACTAAGTTTCACGGAAATAGTTAACGCCGTTTATATATAAAAATATACAAGAATTGCTCGTTTAAAGGTATTAGATATAAATTCTGAAATCATATCTACATATATAAAAATAATTTCTAATAATTTATAAAACATTAATGTAAACAAAGAGAAATCAATAAACATCAATTATAATTTTTAAGTAAAAAAAAATTACAACGCTATATGCCTAATTTGTATTTTATATCAGCCACAAAATTTACATCTACATAACCATAGGTTTATTAATACAAACAATAATAGAAGATAAGTAATAACATACCGTTGAGATTCCTCTGGTGCGACTGAACGAGGAGCTGGTGAAGCATAGCGCCTCCGGGCATACCGCGTCCCATATTGTTCATATTATTGAACTACAATCAAACAGTATTCATATTTTGCTATTATATATGAGTTAGTTACATTTCAAATCGAGCTAAATCCAATTTTAACTGTTCCTAATATTTTAGGTTAACTTTCCAAGAGCTTCAAATTTTAATATAAATATGATTAAAAAAAAAAAAAAACTTATGGATGGCAAAATTTAAATTTCGTTCTTAGTGGATAAAAACTAGGGATTTTAAAGGAATAAAAAAATCGCTAACATCATCCTTGCGTAATTAGTGTATGGCCTCTTAAAGCATTACAAAAGTATTCTTTGAAAATAGGAGCTCAAAATATTAATATTAAAAAAATTTGCTTTAAATGATTTTCCTACAAATTTAGACTAACAAACTAACAAGTTAGTAAAAAAATACTTTATTGCAAATCTTTTATTGCTATTATCGTATACGTATTTATTCTTGGTTGTTAAATTCTAACTCGGACTGCAAATGTTCTAGTAACTGCGAACATTAATTATTGCATAAAATTCATGTCTTTCTTCTCTTTCACAATGGATAAATATTTAATAAAAAAATTATATAGACAAATTAAATTACATAAAAAAAACCTATGTAGGTAAATAATTACGAGAGTCTTCAGAGATCTTGGAATGCCCTTTAGTGGATTTTTCATTATATTCGTAATCTTGTGTTACTTGGCTCTATATTTTGTAATATTGGTGATGTTTTACATAATATAGTCTGTTTATTGTGCACTACATACAAAAAAAAATCTAGGGAGGTAAATATTTACGATAGTTTTCAGAGATCTTGGAATGCCCTTTAGTGGATTTTACATTATATTTGTAATCCTGTGTTACTTGGCTCTATATTTTGTAATATTGGTGATGTTTTACATAATATAGTCTGTTTATTGTGCACAACTGAAGTGGATGGCAAATAATATCACGGAGTATGGATTCTGACTTACCACAAAAACTTCCTAGAAAGTTCTAACGAAATGGCCACCATCAAAATATCGAAATAATCGCAAGAAACTTTTAAATGGCTCGAAAATGGTAGTAGTAATCTATTAGAAGATTGGTTGCGAAAAATAAAACTCAAATCCGGAAAGAAACTTATTATGTATTTTAGAGTTTTCTATTGAACCCCTTAAATTCAAAGAGTATATTGAACAGTTGAAAACGACAAGAAAATAATTATATTTCATTGAACTCACCGAATTAGGTACTTGCTGCCTTTGAGTAGGGAACGAACGAACGCCGCTAGCGTTAACCATTTGCTGTGAATAAAAAAACATTATTCGAAATATAAAAATTTGGTTAATGATTTTACCTGATTGCTACATTATTTCGCGAGTTGATTCCGAAAATAATCATAAAAAAGTCAAATCATCCGCCAATTTCAATGACATTTCAATAATAATAATAATAAAATGTGAAAATACACCTTCAATTGTTCAAATGTTATTAAGTTGTTCTGATAAATAGTACAGCTGTTTACTCTCTTCCTATTAATTATTTCAAAATATATCATTACCTTACATGCTTTTAATTAGTATAGAATAAATCAGAGTTATATAAAAATCGGTACAGTGAGTACGTGAGTAAATGGAATTTATCAGGTACAAGAGAAGAATTACGATTAATCAATCATTAATGTATGGCATTTTTATAGTTTATAGATGATTAAAAATAAATTTCGAAAAACCTAGTGCTAAAACTAATGCAAATTTTTAATTCGCCGGTGATTGTAGAAGCAATACAGGTAATTTATTACTGTACGGCATTTGTGTATTTTTTTTTTTTGTATACATACACAGCGTGTGTGTGTGTTTGTGTGTGTGTGTGTGTGTGTGTGTGTGTGTGTGTGTGAGTGTGTGTGTGTGTGTGTGTGTGTGTGTGTGTGTGTGTGTGTGTGTGTGTGTGTGTGTGTGTGTGTGTGTGTGTGTGTGAGTGTGTGCGTGCGCGAGTATGTACGTTTGTGTGCGCGAGGTGTATGTTTGTGTGCGCGAGGTGTATGTTTGTGTGCGCGAGTGTGTATGTTTGTGTGCGCGAGTGTGTTTGTGCGCGCGAGTATGTATATGTATGTGCGCGAGTGTGTTTATGTGCGTGCGCGAGTATGTGTGAGTGAGTGCGCGCGTGTGTGTGAGTGAGTGCGCGCGCGTGTTTTTGTGTGTGTGTGTGTGTGTGTGTGTGTGTGTGTGTGTGTGTGTGTGTGTGTGTGCGTGCGTGCGCGAGCGCTTATGTGTATGTGTGCGCGCGCGAGTGTGTGTGTGCGTGCGCGAGCGCTTATGTGTATGTGTGCGCGCGCGAGGTGTGTGT
>JACEII010000096.1:1182738-1220491 GCA_014332785.1 Antheraea mylitta
TGTGTGTGTGTGTGTGTGTGTGTGTGTGTGAATGAGCGCGTGCGCGAGAGTGTGTGTGTTTGCATATAAACTAACTTGTTGCTGGTTCATGTAATGCTGTTGATATTCTGCCGGAGTAGGTCCAGAATATCCCATTTGAAGTGCAGCTCCACTCTGGTTACCCTGGAAAATTACCATTATTTTAGAATAACATATTGTAACTTTAAATATTAATTTTATTGCATTATAAACATTAATCCACAAGTTAGTCAATAATAAAACAGGGAAGATCACAAACTGTTATTCTCTCAAGTCTTAAGTTGACTTGTATCTCAAAGCATACTATCGATGACATACTAAGCCTCGGTAAAGGATTACTAGGAAAAAGCGAATCATTATGATAGGATTTTCATCATGTTTATATATTTTTAAAACTAATATACCTTATAAACTTATTATCATCACTCTAGTAATTACTCCAACGAAGACATAGGTAATCAAAATCAAAATCAAAAATACTTTATTCAGTTTAGGCCCTAATAAGACACTTATGAACGTCAAAAACTACCACCAGTTCGGAAACAACCCAGTCATCGAGAAGAACCGGCAAGAAACTCGATCTGGTTTTTTAATATATATAATATTTAGACTATATTATATACATGACAGAAACTTTTAATGGATGCACAGAGATGAGTCAATTCCAGACATCACTATCCTTTACATACTGATCCACTCTATAATAGCTTTTTGAGATCAAAGCCCTCTTGACATGGCGCTTAAATTCACAATCAGACAAATCGGTAATATCCTTTGGAATTTTGTTATAGAACCGTACACTATTTCCCAAAAAACTATTACTCGTTTTACTAAGTCTAAAACATGGGATAGCCAGTTTGTCACGGTTCCTAGTATTTAGACTATGCCGGCCTTTTACAAAATCCAGTTTATCAAGGTTCTTTTGGACATACATTAAATTATCAAGAATGTATTGGGATGCCAGAGTTAAGATACCGAATTCCTTGAACTTAGTCGTTAAGGATTCACGAGGTCCCATATTGTAAATTGCTCTAACTGCTCGTTTTTGTAATAAAAACATGGTGTCTACCTCAGCTGCTGTCCCCCACAACAGAATGCTATAAGACATTAAGCTATGGAAGTAGGCGAAGTAGACTAACCTAGCAGTGGCAATATCAGTTAGCTGGCGAATTTTACGTACTGCAAATGCAGCAGTAGTTTTAAATCCAGTGTGATACCCAAGAATACAGTATTATCAACTAACTCTACAAAATTCCCCTCAATTCTGATGCTGCTATCAACTCGTGGAACATTAGACAAAACAAATCTTATACATTTTGTTTTGCCTGTATTTAGCACTAAGTTATTTATGCAAACCAATGAGAAATTTCATTTAGAGTATTATTTACATGCCTAACCTCTGAATCTGTCCTTTTCACTTTAAATATAATTGAAGCATCGTCTGCAAAAAGCACCATGTCAGCACAGTTATTGACCATTAGCGGCAGATCATTTATGTAAATTAAGAACAAGAACGGCCCTAGTATAGAGCCCTGAGGGACGTCAATTCGCACAAAGGATCCTGCAGAGGTTACCCCTTGTATGCTAACTGTCTGACAACGATCTTTTAAATAAGAGACTAGAAGGTCGAGAGAAGTTCCACAAATACCATGTTTTAATTTTAGAATAAGTGTACTATGGTCAACGCAATCAAAGGCCTTAGAAAGATCGCAGAACACACCAACTGCATCATGCGAATCCTCCCAGGCACTCAATATATAGCTTATGAGCGTTGCCCCAGCGTCAGTAGTAGATTTCGATTTCGTAAAACCAAACTGTCGACCATCCAGAAACTTGAGTATAATCTTTTCAAAAACTTTACTTAACGACGGAAGTACAGAAATAGGTCTATAATTCCCAAGACTACTTCTGCATCCTGATTTAAATAAAGGAACTACTTTGCTTATTTTCATTAAATTGGGGAAAGTTCCTTTTGCTATACACTGGTTAAATATGTTAGCCAAGATAGAAGGTGTAAAGTCCATAACAGGTCCTACAGTTGTCTGTCCACAAACTACTTTAAAGCGCCACCTATTCGAGGCTGATGAAACTCACAATTAATAACAATAATCAACATTGACAATAATTCAATCTGTAATTAAAATATATTGAGGCTATTAATAGAGGTATAATCAATCTCTCAAGATTGACCAAATCATTACATAATATAAAAGGAAGTCCCCTACCGCGTTTTTCCGTGTGTCTGTTCGCGATAGACTCAAAAACTACTAAACGGATTTTCATGCAGTTCTCATCAGTAGATAAAGTGATTCATGAGGAAGGTTTTGGTATATAATTTGTCAATTTTTTTTTTTTTAATCTGGGCGGGACAGCGTCTTCCGATCCCGGCAAGTTATACATAAATGCCAACGTTCATGAAGATCGATAATTAAGTAGGAGTCCTTCGTGGACAAACATCATGACACTGGATTTTTATATAACTTTAGATTATATTACACAGTTAAAAAATATAGAAACTTCAATTCACCTTGACAATGGGTCTGCCTTGAGGCATCTTTGAAGGCTGCGACCATTGTTGCTGTTTCGGGCTCTGCGTCTCGGACTCCTTCTCAGCCGTCATCTTGCGTAACACCTGACAATTATAAATACTCAATTGACTGTATGTGTGTTTGTTTATTTATTTCACACATCACATTAACTGCCTACTACTAATCACTTGGCAATCTCGTATGCCCGATTGAAGATATTCATTTCGAATTTTATTTTTTCATTTTTTTTTTCAAGCCTTTTTTTGTCAATTCTCTTGGGGATACGCAAATTTTCGAAATTTTATTTCGATATCATTCTTTTTTTATAAGTTTTACTTTTACGTTTGATACACATACGCACTACATTCTACAGCAATATGTGTTTTCTTGCAACAGAGAAATAGCATAAGCAGTGTGGTGCCATAGTTATTCCTATGTGCACAAAATGTGGGTAATATAATGAACAAAACAGAAAACCTCGCAGATATCATCCAGTCATTCAACATAACCAGGCAGTATAATTTAATTCGAAGTTACGATTTTTAACATCCGAGGAAAAAAATCACAAGCCAACTTCTTATAACGCCATCTATCTGTTAATTCTTCGCACTATATACATACTACACTATACATGTTTAGTATTGTAAATATTATTATGAAATTGCTTAAAACGACATGGATATTTTAAAATTTATTTTTGCTTTTTTTTTCGAACTGACTACGTTATCGGCTTTGCAACACCTTTACAGATTCACCGGACTACTACATTTATTTTTGTATTCTGAACAGTATTTGACCGTTTTCTAAGAGTTAAATGTAAGAAAAAATTGTTGATTGAAGAATGCGTTACTTTGCAGAAACCCATCATTAAATATAAATAGTGGACGTAACTTTGCACTTCCGCCTGGAATTGATTGACCACTAACAAAAAGTCTTTTGTTGCAGTCAGGCTTAGTAGTGGTCGATCAGTTCCAGGCGGAAGTGCACAGTAACTTTTTTTTTCAAACTGACTACGCTATTGTCCTAGCAAGGTTTTTACAGCTTCCCCAGACTACTAAGGCGAGCGCTTAAGACACTCAGCCGATTTTATTGGGCAACTAGCTCAAGGGTGTACGGCACACCTCCGTTTGGGCTGTTGCCTGATACATGCAATTCGCGACCTATCTGAGCTAATCTAAGCTAAGCTAACTATCCATACATGTATGAGTTGTTGAAACATACATGCGTATCTTTTTAGATGGTAGACCCAGGCCAAAGCTATTACTGGTTTCAGCATGAATGGGTCGGCTCGTCCGATGTAGTACCACCCGACCCACAGAAACACCGACATGAATTAATAGTGCTTGCAACAGCGTTTCGTTCGGTCAGTGAGAGTGCTACCCACCTACCCTCTCCTTCAACTTCCTTCTTCCCTTCCTCTCTTCACCCCCAACACAGGCTGGCAAAGCACTTACGACTCCCCTGGTGTTGCAAGTGTCTACTGGCAAAGCACTTACGACTCCCCAGGTGTTGCAAGTGTCTATGGACGATGGTGATCATTTAACATCAGGTGACCCATCTATTCGTTTGCTTCTTATAACATACTAGCCTCTGCCCGCGATTTCGTTCGCGTGTAATAAATACTTTGGGTTAACGTTAAAACGCAGCGAAAGCTCTCAAGACAAAGAAAACCCGATTTTTAAACATTCTTCATTGGTGCTCAGATCCTATTGGTCTTAGCGTAATGATATATAGCCTATAACCATTCCAGATAAATAAGCTATATAACATTGAGAGAATTATTGAAATCGAACCAATAGTTCCCAAGACTACCCCTTATAATGTCAAAAACTCACAAACTTTACTTTTCGAAATGTCTACGCTATTGACCCAGCAAGGTCTTAACAGCTTCACCGGACTACCACAAACTTTACTTCATTCTGATATTTGTATAGATAAAAGAAAAAAACAAGCATATTTATACCTGAACAACTCTTACATATATGTCGTATCGGATAACTACAGAGTAACATCGAGTATAATGTTCAGAGAAGATGATGTAAACTCACAGATGTCGGAGTGAAGGATATAGGAGTGGGTTGCTTCGGCTGCTGTTGCTGATGCTGCTGCTGTTGCTGTTGCATCTCGTGCCTGCGGCGGTAGTTCTCACGCTGCTCCTCTAGTTTCTTCTTGATGAGGGCGCCCTGCATGATGCTCTGCGTGTGGACCGCGAGCTCGCGCGGCGACGGTATACGAGTAGGGACACCTGACACACACACACACGACATACGTGACCTTTCAAGTATTAGTTATGCCGTTTTTTTTGTGGTTCCCCACCCTCCCCCTTAACCTTTGTCAGCAGAACTAAGCAATACTCTTACCCCGCCCCTTCATATTGTCAGCAAAACTAAACAATGCCCTTACACTAAGTAACGCACTTACCCCCTAGACCCTTTATTCAATAAAATTAGGCAATGCTCTTGCCCCGTCCTCTTTCACATATATATTTTTTAACTTTATTTTTGGCAATCAATCTTTCAGATTATTACTGCCATTATCGCGTGGTCAATAATATTACAAGAGTCGTGCGATCACTTCAATATTAAGCGTCGTGGGAGTCAATATTCTAACAAGATGGTGGATATCTTGTTAGAACCTTCCAGGGAGTTTTTGTGGCATCTTAGAAATTCATGCTCCATGGTATTATTTTCCACTCACTTATGCACAATAAACTAACTATAATACGTAAAACATCACCAAATTTACAAAATATAGGGTCAAATAACACAAGATTATGAATAAAATATAGAATCTACTACATGACAGACTAAAATTCTGCCAAAAACATCTCTCTTTCATATTGCAAACAGAAATAAGCAACGCTCTTATCCCTCCATTTAATTTATTTTTTATTTTTAGCATTTTTAAGTTGATGTTGTATGGACTTTGTTTAAGTCCGTTAGCTTCAATGCATCGATCATCAGATGTCAGAGAACAGATGTCATATTGATATGAGCAATAACCTAAAAAAAGAACAATCTAGAAGCTCATATTGCCGAAACCGATAACTTTACCTGAATGGTGGACGGTCAGCGTGTTGGGACTGGCAGGCATTATCGGCGACACGCAGAACGCTGCGTCCGTTTTACAAAAGTTTTTTTTTTTTTTGTTTTTATAAAACACTAAATATTATAAATTACTTATTTCATAAATTATTTATTACATTTAAATATTAAATGATTTTACAGTTATATAATATTTATCATGTTCTTCTTTTTATTTTGAATTGACCACTTGATTGCAAATTACTACTATCATTCTCAAGCCTCTAAACATTTCAAAGTGTTCTAAAAATGATGGCTCGAATGTTAGAAGTTTCTGGAGTTAATGTGAAAAATGTTACTATTTCTAAATCAGTTCCCTTTTACACAATAATCAAACTACATTATGCAATATGTCACATGTTATAAAAAAAGCAAGCCTAAAAACAAAATGCATTCATAACACGACAGTGGATATCCAGGTGAAATACATTTTTTTTTTCTAATGACCCCTATGTATAACTTCTCTAACCTCACTTCCACATTTTTTGTCTACATATTTGTGTACCAGTAGTGGTACATGTTAAACTACATCTTTAGGCCACGTGTACCACTGGTGGTACATGATTTGTTAACTATTAAAAACGAAAGAATTAATTATGTCATGTCATGTATGATGTTGTAACGTAATTTTGTATTATGATACGTATTGTAATCCTATGAAGTTGTGAAGACCCGTTATGACAAATTATCGTAGATAGTTCGAAAAAAAAAAAAAATTGTTAATATATAAAAGACCCGAAGAACATATCACGTTAAGATGGCTTGGCGTATTAAATATCCTTGTAACAAAATGGTGGCACCGTTGTTAGAACATTTAATTCTTTAAACAATTCCAAAGGTACGTTGGTAATTATTATGGGGCTAACTATTTTGTAATCAGTGTCATTGATCAATCGAGTGATTTTAAAGATAAATAAACAGTGTTTTACCTTGATGCGGTACTGGAGATAGGCGGAGCGGCTGGTGGTGCGGCGGTACCACGAGGTGCGGCGCGTTGCCCACCGCGCCCGGCAGCGGGGATCCCCCCATCTGCGGTGAAACCCCTTACTATATTAGTCTCAACTTTACATCACCCTTATCTTACATTAATAAAGCTATAATTATATCTGTACTATTATAGCGATAAAAGATTTTTTTTTTTAATTTGTATCTAGCCTTTGCCCGCGACTTCGTTCGCGTAGTAATAGTTACTTTGGGCTAACACGCAGCGGAAGCTCTCAAGAGGAAAATGCTATTGGTCTTATTGTGATGACATATAGCTTTCCTACATAAATAAGCTATATAATGTTGAAAGAATTTTTGAAATCGGACCAGTAGTTCCTGAGATTACTCCCTACAACGTCACAAACTTACAAACTTTACCTCTTTATAATATTAGTATAAATGAATAAAATCAAAGGTTATCCATACGTTATACACCAATTGAAAAAAAAAGCTTCATTTTCAGCGGGCTGTATTTTATTTTCAGTACCTAAATTAAATGCAAACGAAACCGCGAATAAAAGCTAGTCTATTATAAAGACGAATGATTAATGTTGCATTAAAAATATTAAAAATGTTGTGTGTGTGTGTCTGATTTAACTCTGAAGTTTTAATGAAATTCCGTACATGAGAAATATTTTTTTTAAAGAACTTATAGGCTAAATACATATCAATAACAATTCAAATATAAAACTCAACGATTAAAAAACAAAATACATCGGACACTATTTCTAAAGACAAAATTAACCAACACCAATACAGATTTATCACACTGTAAAATGGCTAATGATTAGTTAAAAAATGCACATATGTGTATATTTATTCATTTAACCATCGTACCATATTAATAACTAAAAAAACCATTACTGAATTAATAGACTAAGAAAAGCACTCTACACTTTGCCACCAATATTGGTGCTAAACAGAACCGATTCGACAGAAACTTCACACTACAACCTCTTTCTCACTCTTCGACTGGATTCATATTTAAACATATTTTTTATTTATTAGTATTTTTAGTAAACATCACCTGTTTCTGTTGTTGATGTTGTCTCAATATAGTGAGCAGAACCTCGCGATGGCGAGTCTGCATACCGGGATTATTTAGCTGCTGCATTAAGTTCTGTACATTGATGTCGCCAGATTTCAGACCTGAACGGTAATATTATCTCTTTTAGTACATAATTACGAAAAAAATACCCTATTATAGAGTCAGTCACAGTGACTTAATTTACATATTGCGTTTCAGTCACAACAGAATCCACTACTATTGGAAGCAATTTCCGATGTAATATTTGTAGATTACGATGTCAAATTGTTTTTGCTACATTGTGTTTGATTTTCAACATTGTGACGTTATCTAGTGTAAGCATAGTGAACAATGGTGGAACAAAATTTACAATATCTATAAAACTTCATGAAAATTCTTTTGAGTGTATTTCATATACAGATAATAGTAACAATTTTTTTTTTATGTCATAGAAGGCAGACAAAGAAGTGAGTCACCCAGTGTTAAGTGATCACCACGGTCCATAGGCACTAGCAACATAAAGAGAGCCGCAAGACAGAAAGGGAGAGGGGAGAAGGTGGGGAAGATTATCCTCCGACGCTTACACTTACCGAACGAAACGCAACAATGCAAGCACTGTTACTTCACGTGCGTGTATCTGTGAGTCGGGTGGTATTATCCGGGCGAACCGTAACCATTCATGCCGAAAATTACTTTAAAATGTAAACGAAATAATATACAATTCCGTTAAAACCAGCAGAAAAGAAAATCAACCCGATCTATAACGCTTTTAATTATTTCTTTGGACACTAATTCATAGTTTGAATCAGTAAAAAAAAAAAACGGATCCGTCAATTATATGGTAGAAGATACGCAACCGACTGCATGTTAAGTCAGGATTGAATATAGTTTGCTCATTCTTGACCTACAGAAAGAATGTTACCAATTAAAAAAGTGCTATCATTGAAAGAGGATGTTGCATCTTTTTTTCTCTTTATTACCTATATACGCATTTTACTGAATGTATTTAGGGAGAGGTGTTATTTCCAGACATCAATATCATTCACATGATATGAATCCACTCTACAATAACTTTTTGAAAAGGAAAAACACTTGATACAGTGTTTGAACTTAATGTCTAGCAAAATCATCTATGAGCTTTATTATAGAATCTGACATACTTAAAAAAACATTTATTGATTTCAGACAATCTATAATTTGGATATATTATTTTTGGTATTAAAAATGTAGCAAGTATTTACTCTTCAATTTATCAAGATCTTATTTCTTAAGACAAAGTATTTAATGAAGGTTTGAGGCCAGTCATAACATGTTAGGTTAATTCATACTTGGTGATAATATGCTAGGCTACACGTAACTACCAACTAAGTGTGCTCGTTTTTTTTCTTGCAGCTCAACTGACAGTACGTATTTTCTTCTCACGAACGAGCATATCCGCCTACCCATACCCTCATGGTAAGCTAAAAATTTCACAGCCCCCATTTCTTCTTTTCCTAACTCGCCAGAAGTTAGATAAAAATGCCATATAAAACAAGCCTTTCGGTACAAATCCATATCCAGACTGGGACACGGCAGCATGACAACTATTCTTTTGAGACATAAATAGGTGCCATGGAAACAATGTACAGGTCCATAATATGAAAGCAAGCCCTTAACTGTAAATGGGAATGTGCGAAGTGTGAGGCCGTACCTTGCACTATGGCCTGTGCCTCGGGACGCTGCAGCAGCTCCCTATCCACCGGCGGCAGTACACCACCCACGTGCCCCATCTCACTCATACCAGGCTGCTGATGCTGCTGCTGTTGACGCTACCAACAAATAATATCGCCATAATTTTTTTTATACTATTCATGATAAATGGACGTGTGGGTCACCTAATAGTATGTGATCTCCGCCGCCCATGAATATTGTCAGCCCTTGAGAAAGGAGTATACACGTATCTAGGAAGTTTGCATATTATATTGGTCCGGAAAAGCCACCAACTTCATTCCAAAGAAACGATGTATGTGGAAAAAACGAACATGAAGTCTTCCAAACATCGAGATTTTATTTTTCTCTTTGTTATAGTAGCATAGATATACCAGGTGTTAGGTTATATATAAAATAATAATATCAAAACAAATACTAATAAACAACTAAGAGAACCATAAGTTAAAGTTTGTTCTAAGACTTTCAAAAGAATAAACAAATTTTAATTGATTATTGTTATAACGTGAACGAGATCAATAAATTATAGTGTACTGGTAAGACCTTAAGACTCAATAACGTGTTCAGTTCGAGAAAAAAAAAACAATCACAAAGTAACATAATAAGTACAGGGGTAATTAAAAAGTATTTTTAAATTAAAATAAGCTGTTAGGTTTGCTTTATAAAATTAACATTTTTTACCAAAAAATATCTCTTCTGCTGTCACTCGTATTCGAACAGTGGTTACACGGATTTTCGAAGCAATAGATTTCCATCTGAGCTATTTTTGTTTTGACTGTGCCGGCGAATTTTACCTTTTTATTCTAGCTATTTGTTCAATGACTAAAAACTCAGTTAAAAAGTTTTCTATGAATAAAATCTAGCTAGATCGATTTATCGTCCCTGAAACTACCTACATACTATGTTTCACGGAAATAGATGACGCCGTTTCCGAGATCCTGAATATATACAAATATAAAAATATACAAGAATTGCTCGTTTAAAAGGTATTAGAAAGATAGATAAAGATGACATGTTACCTGTTGAACCTGCAGGAGCTTGTATAGGAGCTCCTGCGGTATGTGCGGCGGCGGCTGTTGTTGTTGTTGTTGTTGCTGCTGCTGCTGTTGTTGTTGTTGTTGCTGCTGTTGTTGAGCTTTCTGCTGCTGTTCCATGCTTTTGCTCAACATCTGTACAAGAGTCAGTTGGTAATTAAAGCAATCTATACTATAATAAAACCGTAACAAGGCCAAATCTGTGCATTAAATATTTTTTGAAAAATTGTAATTGTGGTAGTCTTTATCGTTAAAGAAGCCAAAAATAATCTTTTCACAATTTTTGTCTGTCTGTCTGTTCTTGTGAACGCGTATCACTTTGAAAGTACTGAACCAATTTCGACGAAACTTGACACAGTGACAACTAATATTACAAGATTACATCTAGGATACTTTTTGCTTCATTAAACGCAATTAGTTCTCCAGGTTAACGGATTAAAGTCTAGAATATGAAGGTTCTCTCTAAGGTTTTAGGCTTATTACATAAAATATTTCTTAGATACCAACTGGATATAAGTTTGAGAAAGTCACAGGGTAGTTTGGATTCACAATTGGAAACGGTAGGTATCGCTGTAATTGGGTTTATTAAGATTTTTCGTGTTTAAAAATACAATTGAAACCGGTAATAATCTATTTGGTGCAGATGAAGTTGCATGGGTCAGCTATTATAGTATACAAGCAAAACAAATAATAATATAGACAAACACATCCAGGATCATTAACATAATACAAACATTTATAAACTATTCAGTAATAACAATAATGGATGATTCTCACATCAGTTAACTGGTTCTATTGATGGAAAATTCGAGAACTTTCCTGACATCTCTACCTTCAAATCAAGTAAGTCGGTGTCTCCGATTGTGTAAGTGAAATACACACATATCTATGTATACAAATTCGCATACAACTAAGGATGAGAAACCATTAACAGTGAAGTGAATCATTATGCAATACAACAAATTATATGATTACTAGAGGGCCTAATGGATGTTATCCCACCCTCACGATAAAAAAAGCCTATTATACAACCTCGGCGCCACGCACCGTGTCCCATTATGAATCTAAGCCATGCTTTGATCCACTGGAACATGCACACAAAATTTCATCGCCACCATAGCCGGACCTGAGGGGATGCAGTCGGGGGGCTCTTCCCTTCATTGCACAGGTCTGGCGGACGAGGAGAGGCAGCTGGTGTGTACCCAGCTACCTCTCTATAGGTAGGAGTCCGGCGGCCATCTTCCGCCGGGCGGACCGTTGGGGCGGCTCTACAAGGTTGATTAGCTAGAACGATCCCTTGCCGCCCCAACAACACGGTCTGTCGGTACACCGTGTGGTTTTAGTTCGTGAGAGTCGGACATAACCCATCCTCTCCCCTGGGAGGGTGGGTATCCACAATGGATTTCCCCATGTTAAAAAAAAAAAAGAGGAAGTGAGACACTACCTGTAGCAGACTCATGGGCTGCGGCTGTGGCTGCTGGGGAGCATGAGGATGCGCATGGGGGTGCGGTTGCGGAGGTTGGTGGAGCGAGTGCGGACGAGGGCCGGGCTCACCCGCGGCCGGCACCGCCTGCCCGCCTGACACCTGCGCTAGCTGCAACAATACTTTCTATATGTTATCTTTGCCAAACTAGATGTAATCAAACACAAAGTTGGCTGAAGACTTCCTTCATCATCATCGATCGTCCAGTAATCCAATAGAAAAATATTACTTACGAGTCGTTTGAATGCTGTGAGATCATGGTCAGGTACATTGTGAGTCTGATGAGGTGGGTGGGGACGGAGCCGTGACTCCAACTCCTCGAGGCTGTGCATTTTGCCACCAGCTGATACGGAATCTGTATGTATAAATAAAAATGTTAATAATTTTACCAATCTATATGCTAAAGTTTGAACATGCCACAGGAGGTATTGTAATTTATTCTTAAACAATTTCAATTGAACAACAGGATTATGAATGGAAAAAAGTATTTTTAATAACTTCAAGTTCGAGTGATTTAAACAGTGGAATGTTAATTCAATATGTAGTCTCCGGCATGTACTAACGAATTTTTCGAAATTGACTTGTCAAATTTTAACACAATCAGCTGACAGCAAAGAGATCCGAGACATGTACTTGTAGTACCGTCATATGTAAAAATGTGGATTTCCCTATGTTCTTTTTTTTCAGCAGACTCTTGGTACGAACCTTTATTCTACTTTCGTTTAATCTATTATTCATGCCCAAAGATCGTTGTAATTGTGAGCAACTATTATTATTATTTTACTTAACAATTGTTATGTTAGGTTAGTTTATTTTTATTTACACATATTTTTTTCAATGACATTATTGCCTTTATGATGACTTCATTCTTCATTTTTATAGCCGTTCATAAATGTATATTTACGTATATACGTTTTTTTTTCTTCGAAATGACTACGCTATTGACCCAGCAAAGTCCTAACAGCTTCACCAGCAAGGTCCTAACAGCTTCACCGGACTACCATATATATACGTGTATACTATATGTTATAGCTGATAATAATTGTTGTTAATTTACTAATAAGAACAACTCATTCTATTAAGAATGACGAGATTTTTTTCTCGAACTGACTATGCTATTGGTTTTACAGCTTCAATATTATAGTGGACGTTACTTTGCACTTCCGCTGCCATCTAAGTATTAGGTATTCCGTACACGAGGGTGGGTATTGATGTAATAGAGGTAATTTTGAGGGTGTGGTTTTATATTGCAGACGCTCCCGGAGATATGGATTACCAACAAACCTGCAGGTTATTACTCTGTCCAATTTACAAATTGCATTGTATTCACAATTCGATTATAAGATCAAAATCAAAATCAAAAATTCTTTATTTAGTTTAGGCCCTAATAAGGCACTTATGAACGTCAAAAACTACCACCGGTTCAGTGACAACTCAGCCATCGAGAAGAACCGGCAAGAAACTCGATCGGGTACATTTTTTTTTACATACATTTAAATACATCATACAGCTTATAGTGAATGCACAGAGAGGAGTCAATTCCAGACATCACTATCGTTCATATACTGATCCACTCTATAATATCCTTTTGACACTAACACCCGCTTGACATGGCGCTTAAATTTGCAGTCCGGCAAATCGGTAACATGTTTTGGGACTTTATTGTAAAACCTAACACTGTTACCTAAGAAACTATTACTGGTTTTACTAAGTCTGAAACATGGGACGACTAGTTTATTACAGTTTCTAGTATTTACATTACGCCGGTCTTTTACTAACTACTTTTACTAAGTCATCTCATACAGGTCTTTGGGTTATCTCCTCATTGCACAGGTCCGGCAGACGAGGGTGGTGTATCCATGATGGATTTCCCGACGTAAAAATAGGCTACTTACATTTGTATCTTATTTATGTACTTTAATAAGACATTTTAATTAAAATAATCATGAATTTTATGAGCATTTATCGGGTATTAATTCTCTCCAACATCCTGCAATCGTCAGCGACTACAACATATTAGTGACCTATAAATATATATTTGTTGTAAGTGTTACTGACCGGATCTGATCTCGTTGGGTCGCAGCAGGAGGTCGAGGAGTGAGGGCGGTTGCGGCAGGGGGCGTGACGGTGCACCGGCCGGCGATATGGGAGCGAACACGTGCTGGTGGGGATCTGCACCGACCGGCTGCACGGGTTGCACGGGCTGCATCGGCTGCACGGGCTGCATCGGTTGCACGGGGTCAATACGCGTCGTGCTGTCCAAATCTGACAAAAATTACACCACAATTAATAAAACATTCTCAACGGCAACTTATTATACCAAGCGACTGTTTAGTCACCAGCAATATTTTTACGGGATAATCATTAGTCGATTCTCGTTCTAAATCAGTGTTGTGGTAGTTTATGGTCACATTTATCATATACAGTAATAATATCAAAACAAATACCAATAAACATCCAAGAAAACCTAAGTTAAAGTTTGTTCTAAAACTTTTAAAGGTAAAAAATCAGACTTAACCCCAATGAACAACATTAAAAAACTCACCGTCAACCATATTATGTAAAAGTCGTTCATAGTGCTTATCAGTAGTGGGACTCTCTCTATGGAACCATCGGCTAAACCTGCTGCCGCTTTCCAACTCACTCCCACCATTCTGTAACGGGTGTACGAAACAATTTGAAAAATAAACATCACTATTAAAAATATTTTATTCAATTTAGCCGTCGGGAAGGCGCTTACAATTGTCAAAACTACCAACATTTGGAAAATAAACAAATCTTTGAAAAGAACCAGACTTTTTGTGTCATCTAAAGAATGTGCTCATTACAAGAAAAAAAAGTCTTCTTTCAATTGCCATTTGATATTTGGCAATCAATCTCCAAGATTATTACTGCCATTGTCAAGTAGAAAATAAAATTTACAAATGCTTTGTGATAATATCAATGTTCCATCAAGATGGTTGCCCCCTTGTTAGTACTTTCCAAACATTTTTTGCGGCATCTTAGAATACATGCTACATGATATTATTTCCCCTCCACTTCACTTGTGCACTATAATCGCCCTATATTAAGGAAAATCATCGGTGACACAATCCCATACACTTTTCTTCTACCAAAAATCGTTCAACATATAAAGAAAGTTTTCATTTCAACAAGATTAAACTTGTTCTCTTTAATATACTCCAAATCAATAGTTATTTAATGATTGGAGAAAGAAAACTCAACAAACTATTTGTGTACTCACAGTCAATACGTCAGGTATGGAATCGAACTTGAGGAACTCGTCAAGGTTGAACTCTGGCTGGTCATTGTTAGTCTGCAACTCTTCAGTCTTCGAATCAACACCCGAGTCCTTTTCCTATTGACAAGAAATGATTCTTTGCATTTAAAAATGTTCTATATTCAATTTTAGTTGTACATATAACAGAGAATGGGATTTTTGGCGGGATCTTAGTCTGTCATGTAGTGGATTTTATATTTTATTTATAATCTTGTGTTATTGGACTCTATATTTTGTAAATTTGGTGGTGTTTTACAAAATATAGTTAGTTTATTGTGCATGAGTGAAGTGAATGGAAAATAATACCACGGAGCATGAAATTCTGAGATGCCACAAAAACTCCCAGGAAGGTTCTAACACGGGATCCACCATCTTGTTAGAATATTGACTCACACGACGCTTAATATTGAAGTGATCGCACGACGCTTGTAATATTATTGATTACTAGACAATGGCAGTAATAATCTGAAAGATTGATTGCCAAAAATAAAGTGAACAGAGAACGAAGTTTAAATTTTGCATATGAGAAGATTTTTTATGATTTTCATATTTTAAATGTTCAAAATTTAATGACATTGAATATAACGTAAAATATGAATCATCGTCAGCCTGTAAAAAATCTACTACAGAGCTATTGGCTTCTTCCTAAGGTATGGCCTTAATCACCACGTCAGCTTACGACGTATTGGCGATTTCAAACTGTAAGAAATCCAAAGTTCTATGTTTTCCCACATACATACTACAAGAACATTTCTCAGGTTCAAATTTCCTCACCATGTTTTTTCATACAACGTCAGCCGATACTGTTACAAATTTAAATTAGTAATCATACGTCGAATTCCAAAAAAATCGTTCATTGGGAGTTCATATACCATATTCCAAAAGTACAACTACTAAACATCTACTACTATGAGGTAACAAACATAAAAAAAAACATACAGTTGAATTGATAACCTCCTCCTTTTTTTGAAGTCTGTTAAAAAATTAAGTATTGCCTAAATAGGTAAAATTAGTAACATATTAGGAATGGCTAAAATTGCTTTTAGCTTATTTTAAAGTGTAATATATATATATATGTATATATAATAGAAATAAATAATCTATACATCAATACAATCACAATTTTATAATTCTTTAATACAAATTATAAATAACGCGTGCGGAGCTGCGGTTACAGCTAGTATATAAATAAATATAATAGAAAAGTATGACTTGTTGTACATACATGACTGATATCAGCGGTGTCGGTGTGCGTGTTGGAGAGAGCTCGGGTGGAGAGCGGAGACGATGTATCCCGCCATTTGTCCGCTTTATCCGTACGCTCGGCTCGTTCGTTACGCTCAGCTCGCTCGTTACGCTCGGCTCGCTCGCCAGGGGACTGAGCACCGCCACTCCATTTCTGGAAACAATACTCAAGTATTTTATATACGTTCAATTTTTTTTTATTTTTTTTGATAATATTTCATAAGAATTACCGTAAACATATTACCGAGCATTACGATCGAATAAGTAGAATTAAGAAAAGAGAAAATCTTTTCGGTTTGTCATACTTTAATATTGCATGACCTAAATTACTGGCTCAACGAATAGCGACACATATGTTGAAATTCATCAAATTTTTTTAAACTACAAAAATACATAAAAAATACTACACACCAATTCGAACAATTACGTAAGTATAAATAGTCCATAATCTGAGATGATTCTTGAATCATACTAAAGGGCGTTTTGTAAGCCTAACTTGTAAGCAAAAAACCTCAACATTGTAGGTGATAGAGCCACGCTGAAGCTATTGCTGGTTTCAGCATGAATGGTCGGGTTAATACTACCTGACACACAGAAAACCGTCTTGAAGTAACAGTGTTTGCTTTGTTGCGTTTCGTTCGGTCAGTGAGAGCGCCGAAGACCCACCTACCCTACCTTTCCTCTTCCTTCTTCCCTTCCTCTCTCCAAAACACAGGTTGGTAACGCACTTGCGACTCTCCTGGTGTAGCAAGTGTTTATGGACGGTGGTAATCACTTAACATCAGGTGACCCAGCTGTTCATTTGCCTTCTATGATATAAAAAACAAACATAAAAATCTTGTCAAAAGCTTATTATTTCTACCGTAAAAAAGTTTTTCTAGGCTTGATAGAACTAAAACCCTATAGTCAGTGTGTATATAAAAAAAATCAAACCAAGAATGTCAGTATGGTCGTATATCACAGGAGTAAAATGTTATACATTAACAAATAGTTATGATACAAGTTCCAAAGCTCATTGCTAAATTTTTCCCTTATTTACATGTCAGTTACGTAAATTATCTCGAACTTACTACACGATCACCCCCACACACGTGTACGCCCTACACGCTTACACATGAAAGTGGAAGGGTTTACTTTTTTTTCCCTTATCGAACTGAAAAACTCTCAATTTTCCGATAATAAATATATGGAGGAGTTGTTGAGGCGTGTATGCTTGGTACACATATACGGTTCAACAACTCATACATATATGAATAGTTAGCTAGGTTAACTAAGATAGATCGAGATTTTGCATGCAACAGGTAACATCCAAGCCGAGGTGTACCCTGCACCCTTGAGCTGGTTGGCAAGATAAAATCGGCTGAGTGCCTTAAGCGCTCGCCTTAGTAGTCAGGTGAAGCTGTTAAGACCTTGCTGGGTCAATAGCGTAGTCATTTCGAAAAAAAAAAGAAATGTCGAACTTCAATTAATTAAATGAATAAAGAAAATTTTTCATGATTCTTCACAAGTTTAACAACATATTATGTTCCATTTATTTAATTTAACATATAAATCGGCAAAAATATAGTGGTTTTTTTTTCATGGAGGCACTCCCCTACTTTTGCATAGAGTTAATATATATTAGAGATATAGAATTAGTATAATTTTACCTCATCTTTGGCGTTGGTGTTTTTCTTGGTAGGCTCGTCGAAACCACGTAGCTCGATAGTCTCCAACTGTGATGTCGGTCCTCCGCTGAACCTATGATATAATTGAAATCAAACTATGCAACTTTTTAGTATCTCAATATCACTACCGGTTTTGGTATTAACAATAAACCTATACAAATAAGTTAACTTAAAGTGGTCATAAGTAATTTGGAAAACAAAGTTTCTTAAGTTCATCTAATTTTGCACTTTACCAAAATACAAAAGTGAATTATGAAGGTAAAACTTCTTTGTGATGATGTGAATTGGATTTTATGAAAAAAAAAATTATGTTATAAATGAGATAGTGTATTATTAATGTATTCGAAATATATACAAAGAGAGTAACACAGAAAGAGAGAGAGATAGAGAGATATTGAAATATATAGCACAATATTTTCTGTTGGATCGTTGAAAATATCAAGCTCTTTTAAAAATGATTCTGCTTTGTGTATTATTAACACTTTATACAACGTGACTGGTTAGTCGCTAGCAATATTTTTACATGATAATCATCAGTTAATTTTCGTTCTAAATTAATTTAAAAAATACGTGATTAATATTTTATCTAATTAAAAAAAAACTAAACTCAACAGCAGGTGATTTACGCAAAACCGAACTGGTGTAATAATAGGGAAAGCATTGAATCACATCGTGTCGTGTAGTCTTGCCCGCGTCCCGCATCTCGACCCGCGCCCCGCTTCCCTTGGGTCGCCGATGTAGCGTTCCCACGATAAGCAGTTACGTAATGATAACATTGAAAAGGAACCCTCTAAATTTTTTCATTGAATCTAGGCCTGTATTTTATTACGTTTAAATGTATCGTTCCCATACTTTAAAAGGTTTTAGAACAAACTTTAACTAAAGTTTTCTTTGTTGTTTATTAGTATTTGCTTTGATATTCTTATTTTATATTTTAAATGCGACCAGAAACTACCAAAGGATTGAAGAGTATTAAAGTTTAAACAGTCACCTGATATATTAAAATGTTACAAAAGAATACCGAAAATTAATTTTTACCACCTACATAATGTATTCAACTCATTCTCTTAAAATTTAATCAGAAACTTCTACCGTGTATAACTATACATAATTTTTAAGTTTTGTTTGTCAGTAGAGACGGTTTTTTAACGATGCTATTTTTAATGCCTTAACAGAGAATACAAATTAGAAGATTGTCATTTGAGAAATTTAATTCTACTTTATATGTCTCTCACCACTCGGGTTCGTCCTCTTTGTCGTAACGTCGGTGATTGTAGCGACCACCGGAACGGCGATTATCCTCTCTGTAATGAGATTCAGATCCAACTTTATCTCTCATACGGATCTTCTGTAATATCTTTCTTCTTATTAGAGGTTTTTCCACAAAGTGTTTAGTGCAGGTAAATAATACTATCTCTTAACTCGCCTTGTATGGGATACATTTTTAGGAAACAACGGTTAGTCTCACACAAAGAAGATATATTGAGCAAAAGCAAGTTTGAGAGTGTACATTTAATACTAATCATTGCGATAAAGATGTATCTATTATATTGCTTCAGAAAAAAGAGGCTCTTAGGACAAATTTCAGTTTTACATTTGACTCTTTTGGATGACAAGTTTATTGACCACTACAATCCAAACGTAAAAGCCATAAAATAAGCAAATATAATAATTTTTATTCCTAAACTATTACCCTAAACTACAGACACAAACTACTTTTCAAATTTTTACTTTTAAAAAAATCAACATGTCCCCGGCCCACACGTTTTAATCTTTTTTTGTACGTGAACAACTCGCCAATATTTTTTATCTCTTGTTCATATATTCGTATAGTGAGTTTTTAAATGATTATGAACTAGTCCGGTGAAACTCTTAAGACTTTGCTAGGCCAATAGCGTAGTTAGTTCGAGAAAAAAAAAATGATCATGAGTTTCACATATAACATTTTTAGACAATGTCTATGTTTTATGTTGTCGTTTGATAATTTTGTAAAACATGTGAACATAAACCTCGATGTATATATAACGGACATTTTGAAATTGCCATGACTCTCTAACTTACATCAAAATCATGCCTGATAAATAATTATGGCCTCAGTATATAATGATTGTGTACCGCCTCAAGAAAAACAAGTTACTCTTATATATGTAAATGTGACCATCTCTCTCAATATATTCCTAATATTGTGTCCTCCGTGACTTCGCGTGGATCCTTATGTAAAGAAAGTAATTTATAAAGTCATCAGAATGTATTAAGTCCATTTACCTCACTAAAATTACAATAACTTTTGATAAACTGGACCGATTTGTATGAAACAAAGATTAAATTATTCTCTAAAATATGGTTTTATTATGAACCCAGTACTTTAGCAGTGTTGCGTTTTCATACAAACAGACAGACAGACAGAAAAACAAATATTTATAAAAATGATTGAAATGTATTATATTAATTATTCTTAGACCCCTGCAACTGTATATATTTATGCGAAAACGACAAAGTTGAAAAAAAAATCTGGAAAAACCCACATTACTGAGAGTAATTAATAGGTTGGTACCACTGAGAAGCTAGTTGAAACGATTCGTTACCAGTGTACCAACCACACACTTCTAACCTGAGTACAGCGGCACTAAAACCTTCTATAATAATATTTTAGACACTTGCCTTTCACGAGGTTTGTCGTTGTAATGATCATCCCTGTCCCTCTTCATATCAGAGTAATTGTCTCGGCTGAATGATCGACGTTCCAGTCTGTCGATCCAGAAACAAATAAATTAACAGCCATCGTTGCATTTCAGAATAGGCTAAATTCAATTTAAGAAATTTTTTTTATATATAATAGCGGACAAACGGACTGGTGGGTCACTTGAAATTAAGTGATCACCATCATCCATAGACACTTGCAACACCAGGGGAGTCACAAGTGCGTTGCCAGTTTGTGTTGGAGGGAGGGACGTGAATTGTGAAGGTGGAGTAGGGGAGAGGAGAGGGAGGAGTGGGGAAGATGGACTTCCGGCGCTCTCACTGATCGAACGAAACCCAACAACGCGAGCACTGTTATTTCACATCGGTTTTCTGTGTGTTGGGTGGTACTACCCCGGACGAGCCGAACCATTCATGTTGAAACCAGTAACAGCTTCAGTGTGGCTCTACCACCTACAAAGAGGTTCCTAATATTTTACGTTATTTTTGTAAATCTTTAAATTTTGGACATGTGGAATATAAAGATTATTAAATAAAAACCTTTTGAACGGAAAAATAGAACTTCATTTTCAATGGAAACTGGAAATGTTAACAAATTTAAACATGCTATATGAACAATTAAAATTGAATTTCCTTTATTTTGAAATGGAATGACACAAATAATGATTATGGGACTTCCTGCTAAGTTATTCCCTGGGGACTACAGTATCTTCGAGGGAAAAATTAATCTAATACCTTTAAACGAGCAATTCTTGTTTATTTTTATATTTGTATGTATTCAGGATCTCGGAAACAGCGTTATCTATTTCCGTGAAATTTAGTATGTAGGTAGTTTCGGGGACGATAAATCGATCTAGCTAGATTTTATTCATAGAAAACTTTTTTAACTGAGTTTTCAGGCAATGAAAAAATATAGCCAGAATATAAAGGTAAATTTTGTCGGCGCTGTCAAAACAAAAATAGCTCAGATGGAAATCGGTTGCTTCGAAAATTCGTGTAAACGCAGTTCGAATCCGAGTGACAGCAGAAGAGATATATTTGTTTTGTATTTTTTTTTTTGTACAAAAATGTTAATTTTATGATGCAAACCTAACAGTTTATTTTAATTTAAAAGATGATTTTTAAAGAACCGAGCTAGGCTCGGTCACCCGTGTACTAGGTTATTTAAGGGTCGACAATGTTACACATTGCACAATACATGTAACAGTTACGTGGTACTAACTTCGATGGTACTAACTAGTTGTTATTTTTTTGTACACCCAAAAGACCCCTGACTCTACTCCATTGAACAAACCCATCCAAAGGTTGCCTGGAAGAAATTGCTAATAATAATAATAAGGCCGCCCATTGTACCAATAACAATGTATATAATTGGTGAACAATAAAGTTTAAATAAATTAAAAATAAATAAATTTCCATGTAAAACCACTGATGTTGCAAGCGTGCATAGGCTGTGGTGTCAGCTTAACATCAGGCGGCCCGCATCCTCGTTTACTACCATCGTAGTATAAAAAAAAGGTATTTAATTAAGGTACCTATCCCCGTTGGTCCTGTGGTCGCGGTCCCTGTCCCGGTGCGGAGGCCTGTAGGGTTCCGCGCGGTACTCCGGCTCGTCCCAACCCCCCGTCGGAACGTCCCGAACCATAATGCGACCGGAACCGATCCTGCGGCCAACTGTACAACAGATAAACACACATATGAAGATATTATTAAAGTTAAATTTTGATTTTGAAAAAAGGGCATCCGTCACTTTTGTGTCTTTGTGTTCGCGATAAACTCAAAAATTACTTAACGGATTTTCATGCAGTTTTCACCAGTAGATAAAATGTTTCATGAGGAAAGTTTAGGTAATTATATAATGACTTTGTATATGACTTCTTGGCGGGATCATAGAATGTGATATTATATGGCTTGAAATTGTGCCTACATGTTGTCCAGGGGTTCACAAAAGGGCATAGAGCTACTTTCACCCAGAAAAAACATACTGTTCCTAAGATACAAATCAAATGGACATTAAGGAGAGCAAAACCTAAAGCAGAAGCTAGTAAATAATAATCACAAAGTGTTTATTAAATTTTCTACTAGACACAAATGAGTTCGTTACATTTAAAAACAAGCTAAATCCAATATAAACAGTTCATATAACTTGTTAAATTTTCCTTAGATTTACACTTTTTATATACCATGAACAAAGTTCAAAATTTGCTTTTTTATGGTTTTTAGTTCTCTTTTTTATGATCTCCATATCTTACACGTATTAAATTTAAGATCTTGAAAAATAACGTAAAATATTAGGAACGGCTAAGACGGCATTTAGCTAATTTTGAAATTCACCCATAAGTTTTTTTTTTTTGTTGGCAAAGCCATACAGTGTTATGCCAATCTCAAGGCACGCACCACCTGTGTCTGCTAGTTTTTATAGGCCTTCAACATGTGAAAAACTGGTATCGATTTAAACCAAATACAGTTTTATAAAGATTAGGCCAGATTTTGTAATCAGAAAATTGTGTTTCATTATTACTGCCCCTTAATATTTCTGATCATATGAATGTTCATTTATTTATAGTTTATCTATTTTAATAACACCTGCCTTAAATCATTGTTCGGGTTTACATACTCTTAAACAGGATCAAACACGTAAATAACATACAGAAGGTAATGGCGGGATTTTGGTCTGTCATGTAGTGAATTTTATATTTTATTCAAAGTCTTGTGTTACCTGAATCTATCTAATTACTACCTACCTGACTAATTTTTGTAAAATTGATGGTGGTTTACATAATTCAGTTCAGTTATTGTGCATAAGTGAAGTGAATGGATCATAATACAACGGACCAAGAATTATGAGATGCCTGAAAAACTTCCTGGAAAGTTATAACAGGGGAACCACCATCTTGTTGTAACATTGAAATACTCATACGAAACTTGTAATATTATTAACTACTCGACAATAGCAATAATAATCTGAAAAAATGGTTGCCAAAAATGAGGTAAAAAAAATTGAGCCGTCACGGGACGCCTGGCAGATGTGAAACATCTAAATTGTTCGAATCAAACGAATCTCAAATGATCAAATTACGCTATATGTATGCGAGCTCATTGCGGCATGAGAGATGGCGCATGGCATCGTGTCGTCGCTCGCCACGCTAACAGTTTACCCTCAGGTTTTCCCGCGGCAAGAAAGATTGCGCACAGTCGGTTGCGCATGGCATCGCGTCGCCACGCATGGCGTCACTTAGCCACATCTCACGCACTCGCCACGTCAACAATCAGGTTTACCCTCGCCTGTAGATGTGTCACAACAAAAAAACTCGTAATAAAGCCTTTACCTTGTTCGGTCTTGGGCGGTGCGGACTGCGTCGCGGCGGGCGTCGAGAGCGGCGAGTCGGGACGCGTGCGTGCGACGTGCGGCGGCTGTGCGGGCGCAGCGCTCGGCGCGCCGCAACCCGACGTGAAGGAGCGTCGCTGCGGCGACAGCACGATGCCGCCGCCACCGCTCGTCTCGCTCTCCTTGCGCACGCGCTCGCGCGGGTCCGCCGACCGGCGCTCGCGCTCCCTGTACACGATCTGTCACAAACAGACATTACTTATCATCTATATCTATGCACATAATATACATATATATATATATAGTCCTCCTCATCGATTTCAACGACGGCGACTCCAAAACGTTTCATTTCTTTCGAGCGTGGGCCCTAATGTGACTTGCGAAACCAAACTTACTCTTGAAAGCCCGATCACATACAGAGCAGTAGAGCTGGCCATTTACATTGTATGTATACGTGTAAGAAAGTTTCGGTCTATCTTATAGTACTTTGCGTTTTTCGTCAATTATGCACATAATAAGAATGTAACTATAACGTGTCTGTACTGTCTGAGAACTTCGTAAAAAAAAAAATTGGAGGCATCCTGATATTATGGATCTCGGAAAACGCCGCCTCCAGAAACCCAGATTCTTATGGGTGAATCAGGTATGAGGTATCTTGTCCACCTCCTCGACGTTCAAGGAACACTTGCGGAAGCTGATGCCCCACTTAATGGACATAACGAGCGCCATACTCTGTCTGCCAAAAGCTGTATTTGGGGTGGTCGTGTGGTTGATGGCCCTTTACGGCTCACGTATGGGCGTTTAAATTGACGGCCAACAACATCTTTCACTTTCCGAGACCACAGCGGGCTTTGACCGTCACGAGACATATGCGGGTATCGCACGATCTCCTTCGAGGCGGTCTCCCTGCTAGCCGGATCCTCGCCCTGGGTCTAGGAAGCTATAGCTCGAGCGTCATTGTATCCTAGACGCGTTAAGGCGCTGGAGCCGAGACGACGTCTTACAACTCGGGGAACTGAGGCGCTACGATCCAAACTTCACCAGGTCTTAGTGGTGGAAAAGTGATGTCGACAACTTGCGTAACCTAGATGGGGCGTGGTTACGATTGAGGTGTAAAATTCAAGAATAATTGCTATATAATGTACTAGTGGGCCAAGCGGATGTTGTCAAAATATAGACAAATTATATACCAAAGTGTTCCTCGTGAATCACTCATCCGCTAGTGAAAACTGTATAAAAATCCGTTTAGTACTTTTTGAGTTTATCACGAACAGACAGACAGACGTGGCAGAGAACTTTGTTTTATACTATATAATTATTTGCTCTCGTATTAAACTTATGTATAACTGACCTTATGATTCTCGTTTGGTGCATCGCCCTTCCCTCCTCGGTCTTCCTCGTTCGGTGATTCGGATCGTTTCTTCAACACCCTGTGAAGTCTATAATATAATGCTTATTTATTATGATATTATCTAAAAGAGTGGCGTTGCTTTTTTTTAAAAATAATCTATATTCTTACTATGTAAGTAAAATGTAATAGGTCTGCCCATGAGCGCGCATCACGCAGAAACTACTAGTTACATTTTGATCTTTGTTAGTATCACTTCTTAGGTCCTTATCTAAGCAACGAAATATCACTACAGTTTCATTTAATATAAAGTTTTCTTGTCGCGGAAAAGTGGGGTAAACAGTGTGTTTCGCATGCGCAGGAGAGGGGAAGTAAATGGATGTAAATTTTTACACTTAAATGTTGTAAAAAAAAGTACGTTTTTGCTCTATTTTTTTTTTATTTTTCCTCTATACATAAGATATAGTGCTATGGTTATAAACTATGCAAACGATGACGCGGGTATCAGTTAATTCAGTATAAACGTGTACTTTTATCTATTGAATAAACGCCAAGACTTAAGTTTTTTTTTAATACTACACAGTGACTGCACTATGCCTGATGGCAAGTACAGCCCAATACAAAACACCGACAATCACCTAAGATTTATAACCCAACCACAGTCGTATATAGTATGACTGATAACGGAACGCGACAAACTAAAAATATCTGACAAAAAGAGTCACTATGACAGATTTATCAATATACGTACGGTAGTAGCGATCCAGCAAGTCACAGACACCGTACCACTCGATTTAGTTACTGGATTTAATAGTGACTAACCCCGTCACGTAACACACCTAACTCTGCCAATATACTGAGTGTTAAACTTTGCATACGGCGACCGCGACCCAGACTGACACCCTCAGCTAATTCCACTAATAATTTTTTTTTAACTAATCTTAACTAATTTGTTTGTTTGTTACGTATTCACCATCATCATCATGGAATTGCATAGACCTTGAACGGAATACAGAAAAATACACGAGGGTAGCTTAAAATAAAATACTGTCCTCGAGATAGAGGTCAAACCTACATTAATGCGAGCAAAGCCGCGGGCAAAACCTGGTACAATATATTTTAACAAAATATACTCTTTTGTTACAAGAATTAATGAATTTCCTTTTTATTATCGCAACGCCACTCTTTGAAAAAAACTTACTAATTTTATAAATACGAAGGCGAGTTTGTTTGTATGTTACGCTTTTACTATACAAGCAATCATCGAGAAATTTTACATACACGCTTTTAAGGGTACAAAAAGGACATAGCGTAACTTTGATCCACAAAAAAGCGCTGTTCCGGAGGGGTAGGTCAATAATGAAGTCATGAATAAAAGCTAATATTTTATGCAATTTGAATAGACAAAAACATTGATTGACCTGCATGAAAATGCGACAACCCTAACACCTACGACCTCTAGCGTAATTTATATGCCGGCGTAGCCACTGCCCCCGAGTTTTCTGTTCCACCGTCTCCGACGGTTGTAGGCGGTAGGGTTGTCTCCTCGACACCGCATGCATTATTTTCTTTCGAAAGTGAACATTAACATGAATACTTACAGGGCAAATGCAGCGTTCCCCGCGAACGCGTTCTCGAGGTTATGCTTGACGAGCGGCGAGTTCCTCAGGCGGAACAACTCCTCCCTGGTGTAAGTGAGAGGACGGTGAGCCGGTCCGACGGCTAGCACAGCAGGGTCACCAGTACCACCGCTAGAGACGCCGTTCTCCTCGTGACCTGTAGACGAATGGAAAGTAAATATTTAAAACCAAATACATAATCATTCGTTCATCAGTGTTTGTATAAAGTTCAATGATGAAGAAATTTTTTCCATTGCCTCGATTTTTTCGTCCATCTATAGCATGTCGCATTACAGCTGACGCGCGGCCACGGAGTATAGATAAAATAGAGGCACTCGATAGAGTAGTCGAGGCCAATATGGTGGCACCTATGGCTCAATTCAAATTGATTTGGATAAATATTGTGTTCAGTTTTTAATATGCATCGTTTAGTATGCGTTCGTACTTTGATACGCAGATTGCAATTATGTATAACTGGGATATCTTATCTATTATTTATTTCCCATTTTCTAATTATTTAATTAAGGTTAAAATCACGATTTTGATACCATAATTCAAACAATTTTTCAAAAAGTTTCAATTAGATGCTTAGGATCCGTAAAACATTTTCACGGTTTCATAAAACTACGGAATTTATTTTATGACAACCAATTTTCCAGATTACTATTGCTATTGTGTATTAAATAGAAGCATAATAAGTGTCTTGCGATAGTTTTAATGTCCTAACACGCTGGTGGCCCTCTTCTTAGAACTTTCCAGGAAGTTTTTGTGGCATCT
Source organism: Antheraea mylitta (assembly GCA_014332785.1). NCBI lineage: Eukaryota > Metazoa > Arthropoda > Insecta > Lepidoptera > Saturniidae > Antheraea > Antheraea mylitta. The sequence goes on from JACEII010000096.1 coordinate 1,210,567, forward strand.
CATAATTCATGCTTCGTGGTATTATTTTCTGTCCATCTTACTTAAGAACACAATAATCGAACTTCATTACATAATATGCCACCGATATTACAAGTAAATAACACAAGATTATAAATAAAATACAAAAAGACACTATAAGATAAAGCTAACGCCAAAAACTTGACGTGATTTGCATTAGTACAACCCTACAGCTAGAAAAAGGACTAACAATCAAATACGGCTGCCAAAGCACACAGTATTGCCACAGTACAAATATCTGTTATGTGTACTGTGGTATTGCTAACCATCTCAATCGTCTAAATCTTCATCCTCTCTTATTCAAACCTAAGAATTTTGAAATGAAAACATATCTTTAACAGATGTGGAGAACTTTCAGGTGGGTGACCCCTAATTTTCAGGTAAGTTAGATAATGTTCTTGCCAATTGCCTTACCTAAACGACTTAAAGTTAAACGCACCACCGCCTACCTTTTTTAAAATTAGTGTTTCATGCTTTTTACAGTTGAAAAATACCTCTGAAATCCCTCCCTTATTTTTTCACTTCGTAAAATCCCCTAGATATTTTGTCCCCCTAGACTTACTCTATACCCCTAATGATCTGGATTTAGTCGAAACATTAATAATTAGTTGGCGACAGATCTTTAATTCAAGTAAGTTGACATTATTAAGATTCGAATCTGAACCGCTCAACAACGGTCGCTAGAATACAACTACTAATCGAGCAAATTATAAATCAAGGTTCAAGATTTAAAAAAACACACACACAAAGCGTAATAAACGAACGATAAATTGTACCCAACAACACAAACGGTATACACGTCTCGAGTCTTGTCCCGCACCGGGAAATGCACTGCGTGTTGAATCACTATCAGAACGACAGAGGGCTTGTTATCACATCAACAGCGGTTTCCGACGCGTCGTCAGAAAATTACAATGTTTTGTTTACATATAGTCGTGACGGGTTCCAAACGAAAGAAAATATCAATTTGGTATTGAAAACTCATAATTACCCACCAATTGATTTAATACATAGAGTCCTTGGAGGAGAAACAACTTTACGTAAAATGTAATTATGTAAAACTAAATTTAAAAAACTCAATATTGTTTATAGATTTTAGCGTTTGATATTGAAGCTTTTGTTAGAAATTATAAAATATCGAATACTTCTTGTGATTGTCTCATCATAGGTGAGACGCGAATATATTCCTTCTAATCCTGCGAAATACGGCATCCAAATCATTACTTTAGTAGATGCGAGACATTACTAATTTGTAATTGTACAACACATTTCGAAATCAAGCCGTAATCTGATTATCGATAACTGGTTTACCAGTTACGAACTTGACCAACTCGAAAGAGCATAGGCTGATATCAGTTAGTAGTAAAAACAAAAGACAGATCCTTTCATAATTCACTTGTAACACATTGTCTAAATAATAAATCCAATGAAAACCGAAGCCCTTTCATGAAGAAATTAAATTTTGCTTTCGTCAATGTGCATTTGAAAACCTGTCAGGATGTGAATCGCCTACCGCGAGAAATGCGCTAAAGAATTCGGCAATTTGTTGGTAAATTCGCTCGAAGAGTCCCCTAAGAAGGCCGAATACCTGTAAAGGTAATTATATCCTACACAAAGAGATTGTAAAACCATACACACATGCCAAGGCTGCTCCAAATATGTTTGCCCAAAACACATCATATATTTCATCAGTGATTGTATTAACAGGAAGGATTCCATTACATTTTTTTATACTTTCTTCTAAAGATATTTTATTTAGGTTATAATAATGCCATATGTAGCCAAGACTAGCTGTTAGTTTAGGAGCCAGATTAATCAATTTAATTTATTGTAAATTAATAATTTTTGTTACCTTTGATGTTGTATACGTAAAAGTTAGTTATTTTAATTAACATAACATTTTAAGTATTATGCATATTTCTTATTCACAGTATACTGGTATAATGATGCTTTAAACTAAACCGAATCATGGTCAAATTGAAAAAATACATGAATGTATCATGTAACAACAATATGGGTACTTTTAATCCATCTCAACGTCCGAGTAAGTAATTCCTACTTTAACGCTGGTCTAAGCTTACCTTAGTAAAACGTTGATATAAAATTTGAAAAATTATATAGTTCAATATAAAATAAAAATCGCTACAACTTCAAATAATTATAATGCACTTCGGTCAACGACAACTCTGCGAGACAAAAATAACAACGGTTTGTGAAACGAAATTCAAGGTCGAATCAGAATTTTTCCAAGCTTTGTAATGTTATACATACATATGACATATTTTTTCCAATCGAGTCATTTATTCGTGTTTATCCTATAATTTCGGACATATAATGGAGATGATTTAACCGAACAAGAAATAAAAATAATTATATTCTAAAGTGGAAACTTCTTTAGCGCTATATTTTTCGCAAGAGATAAATTTATAATTTCGCGTCATGACATGCTACGTAATCATGACCGGCCGTATTGCAGCGCTTACGCGGCTTGCATCAAACTAGCGACGCGTAGTACAGGGGCCTGTGTACAGTAATATTGATATTTTGCACCTCATCATATTTTGATTTATCTGTAGACTTTATATAAATGTATATACAATTATTTCTCCGAGTGCCAATAGTATGATAAGCTACACCAATGTTAATCAACATTAATATTATAAAGAGGTAAAGTTTGTGAGTTTGTGACGTTGTAGGGAGGTAATCTCAGGAACTACTGGTCCGATTTGAAAAATTCAATGTGATATAGCTCATTTATCGAGAATGGTAATAGGCTATATATGTCACGCTAAGACCAATAGGAGCGGACCATCAATGAAGAATGTTTGAAAATCGGGATTTTTTCCCTCGTGAGAGCTTCTGCTGCGTGTTAACGTTAACCCAAAGTATCTATACTACGCGAACAAGTCGCGGGCAGAGGCTATTAATTTCTATAAACAAATTCTGAAATTTAAATATCGTCATTCACATTACAATTAATATGAAAATTCGAAAGAGAACACATTTCAGTGATTTAAGTTTTCACTTTTGTCGGCAGTCCTTGTAACTGCTTGGCATTTTTTTCTATTATTAAGATGGCAATTGTGTCAGACAGTTGAAAAAAAAGTACAAAAAATATACACGCAATGAATCACTTTAAGTTGGTGTCGTTGGATTAGTCAATATAATATACAAGAGGTTTTTTTATCACTATAATATATATGCGGCATCGTACCGCTAAAGGTACCGACAACAGAGAAATGAATGAAGGTCGGCCTTTCCATTTTTAATGATTCATAAGTCAAGACAATATCACTTGATGATAAGTGTTAGTGTGTATTAATTTTCAAACAGCCAAAGGAGTACATAAAGCTCGGCGAAAAACTATGAACTTGGCGATTGTATGTTAGCTAGTGAGTATTCAAGAGAACCTTAACAGCATGTTATAGTTTAATTTTGTTTAAGTTTGAAACATATCACTACATATTCGTAGCCCGGTGAAGCCGTTAAGACCTTTCTAGGTGAATAGCGTAGTCAGTTCGAAAAAAAAAACTACATTTTATATGCTAAAGGGCAGCAAACAGGCAGACGGCCCATCTGATGGTAAATGGTTACCGTCGCCTATGGAACACTAGGGGTATCGCTGTTGCGTTGCCGGCATTGAAGAGTGTATTTCAATCCCTTTTTTAATAAACCCATATCATAGAGAAAGAAAATCAATTTTGAAACATTCTTAATTGGTGCTCCGCTCCTCTTGATCTTAGCGTAATGATATATAACCTTCCTTCCTCGATAAATGAGATATCCAACACTAAAAAAATTTTGCAAATCGGAGCGAAACCCTATATATTTTCATACGAACTTTCATCCCTTATTTTCTATTGTTATTTAAACCCTTGAGAGTGACACTAACAATCTTTGAATTTTATATTTATTTATATCGAATCAACAGCTTAAAAAATAAGTTCCAAGCTTCTAGCTCTCGAGATGACGATACTTCCATACAATTTTCATCCCCCTTAACCGCTTACACCCCTTTTTCGCATTAAAAAGTATGTCATATGTCCTTTCTTAGGCTCTAGACTATCTGTGTACCAAATTCCATTCAGTTCAGTAGTTTTGGCGTGACAGATAGACAGAATTACTTTATTTATAATATTAGTAAGGCTAATCTACTAGAAAATAAGCCTATTAATAAAAATGAATATCACTAGACAAATTAAAAATCAAAGCAAAAAGACGAACTAAATTTACAACGCCTAATCAGATCTAAATCTATAGAGAATATAATAATGTTATATCTAACCTGTGCTTTAACTAACGCTTGACAGAAAAAAACTAAATTGTAGTTTAATTCAATAAGAGAAAACACAAAGCATACATATACGCACCTACATTTTCATAGTTTTTATTCCTAATTTATAATAATAATGTTATTAAATTACTTATTTTCCGATATTTATTTTATTTTACCACTTTATATTAAGGTACTTACAAATTTCACGTCTTTCAACATTACGATTCGCTCCAATATCAATTTACACAAGATGGCGGAATATTCACAATGTTTATTTAGATGGCGTTGATTGATACAATTTCGAAATTTTAGAACAGCTGTTAAGAATGAATCTTTTACATTATCTTATAATCATTTATCCAGAGTACGAAAACGTATTTAAATTGTATTTCCAAAGTAGACTTTAGTAAATAAATCGTGATCAAATTCCTTGATTTATTTGCAATTTCTATTATTAGAAATACTGAAACCTAAACAATCATAATCACAAGTAAATCAAAAGAAATGTCACATTAGTTTGAGAGAATCACAGTGACACATATTTTATACACATATTATACGCTTACTAGCGGTGTCTGCGGACATTGTCCTACTTTGATAATTCAAAAAAATCCTAAAAGCCAACCGCAGCATAACCTACAAAGTTCAATTGGATCTAAACCATTCTCAGATCCACTAGAGCACGCATACAAAATTTCATCAAAATCGGTAAAGCCGTTTTAGGAGAACTTCAGTGATATACACACAGAAGAAATTTATATGTAAAGAAATGCTCGTCCCATGATATGGGATAACTATTCAAACAATACAAGTTCCGTGAAATACATGCGCCATCCATTAAATGAGATATTCAAATTTATCTCATTATCATATCTCATCGAAAAACGTAAATTAATTGTAAGGTTATTTTATACGAAAAACATTTTACTCCATTGTAATATGCAATAGCGAGTAATTATCTATAAATACTAAAGAACATTAATTTGAGTCTTGGTACCGTCACTCGAGAATTTAGCGGATCTAGCGCTTGACGTGATTAGAGTGATATAAAGTTACTTTAAAACTGTCACTTACTCCACGATACGCGCTTAACGCGCTTCGTCGGCGGTCCAGCGTGAACCTTCGGCGGGAGATGAGCCGGTACTTTCCTCAGGGAGCTCTGGTATCGGAGCAAAAACCGGTGAACGGCGCATTTTTCCGGCAACGCAATAGATTCCACGTGGGCTCGAGCCGTGCTAACAACTACGTTGATGACGGCGGTGGTCGATTTCGATCCTTTGCGTTTCCTTAATACCCGCTTGCTCGACCTACGGTTTCTACGACGGCCATTTCGGGGTTCATCACAGGCCGGCGACAGCATAATCTTACTCATCACCGCCATCATAAAGGTTATATAACAACACACGCGTAAGTGCAGACGCGACAAAATGGCGGCGAACGGTAAACAACAATTAATTAACATAAAACAATTAAATCTAACAATAAATAGAATAAACACAACAATTACACAGCAAAATATATATACATATATACGAAATTACTTATGGCGAACGAATAAATAAAAAAAAATCGACACAATCTTAAATCTAGAATGTTCTAAGGCGAATCTCGGAAATCTACGTACGGTGACGTAAATACTGGTCAAATATACGTATCAAACCGTGAACCCAAAAATATGGACGATAACAAAACAAAAAAAAGGCAAAAAGAAAGATTTTCAACAAATCCGAAACGCGAATGAAACGCTTCGTACAGAATCGTCTCAAAGACTGGCTCGTCCGATTCGTTTTAGCAACGCAAAAGACAATATACTACACTACCCTACATTAGTTCATTTCTGGTAACAGACTAGAAATTTTTCTCGTTCTTTTTTATGGTTCCGTTTCCAGAAAGAGAAAACCTTTTGCTAAGTTCTCAAACTTACGCGTTTAAGAAATCGTAATAAGTAGCCGAATCTGTTTTTAACAGAATATGTACTATCTTTTATGTATAAATAGACAAAGACAAAAGAGTTTAGTACCATTTCATTTGTTATCCGATGTTTTTAATTTTTTTGTTTTATTTAGTAGTTATTGAAGAGCTTTATTATTATCAATAATAAGAAATGGAAATTGTTCGTTTTGCCATACCATTGCCAAGTCGAAAACTTTCTTTATAAATTTAGTTACTACTCATCCTACCTTTTTTAATTTTATACCTACCTTTTATACATACCTTACACTCGTTACTTACACAATCCTTAGTAATATCATAAGTACAAAAAAGAGAAATGAGTTTATTTATTTGTTACGCTATTTCATAACTAATACTCAACCGATAACCATGAAATTTTGAATACACGTTAACTTCTGATACACACACTACAAAAAGTATCATAACTTTCATCTAGAAAAAAAAATACAGTTCCCGAGAGATCCATCAAATCTACGTAATACAAGCGTAGCGCCGAGAAAAACCTAGTCTACAATACCAGCACACCCAGTACATTTTGCGTAAACGTTTACCAGAATATAATTACTGTTCTCGAAGTATTGGTCAAATCTGTATTAAAGCGAGCGACGCCGCGTACAAACACTAGTAAAAGATACAAGCTGGTCAAGTTACAACTTGTAATTAGAAAAAAAAAACATTTTTCAATAAACACGTACTGAATAAAATTTGTACGGAACACAAGGAGCTCGAGTGTGTCGAATTTTTAAGTCCGATATTTGGTATGTTTTACATGAACAATTAGAAATGAACTTAATGAGAACGCCTTATAACATGCTATTGATTGCAAGTAGGATAAAGCGACGTAAATTATCGTTTAGAAGTTTATACCTTACGTATAAGAAAGATAGACATAACCGTACTGAATTTACGCAGCACTAATGGCATGATTTTTAAAACTACCCGTTTTTGTTGGTAATGATTGATGAAGGTCAAAAGGTCATTTTAATAGTTGTTATATCTTTTCCTCTCTCTAAATTCTTTTCATTTGAGTTTTACGATGACGCAACATTTTTTGTATGTAAAAAAAAACGGATAACTTTTGAAATAAATCGACGAAGATTATAATTCTTGCTAATGAGCTTGCGCTTTCGGTGAAAGAAAACAGTCATGAGACCGTAGTATGGTAAAAGTGGTAGGATTTTTTTTAAATTCGAAATGACTACGCTATTGACTTAGCAAGATCTTAACAACTTCACCGGACTACGAGGTGGTAGATCGTTTTCTAAGCCCGCCTGGCTCTAGTTGTAACCCTCTGCTCGAAAATTTATCTATCTCCAAGCACCTATAGGAAATGTGAAAAATCCATGTAAAAAAACAGCATAAAAAATGTTTTTTTTTTTTTTCGAAATGAAAACGCTGTTGACCTGAAATGATCTTCACAACTTCACCGAACTATTGAGGCGAGCGCTAAAGGCACTCAGCCGATTTGGGATGTTTGGGCGACTAACTCAAGGGTGCACGGCACACCTCGGCTTGGGCTATCGCCTGTTTTGTGCAAAAATCGCGATCTATCTGAGGAGGCATACAAAAAGTGAGTAATTGAGACAGAAGGTAAGTAAGTCTTCACAATTATTGACTCGTTCGTACTGTAAAAGTGTTTAATTCAATTTATTCGTTACTATATCCGTGTGAAGCCGGGTCGAGCGGCTAATAAATAGAAATACATAAGAACGGATGTCTGAACGTATATATTACAGTTTTACCGAGCACCACGGAAATTACCATAATGCGAGTGTCTATATGGAGAATTTTTCTTATCATTATGCTTTCGATATATTTAAATATATCTCACCACTAGGTGGCGTTGTAGCTCATCAACGTCTCTACAGTTCAAATAATGGTAATTAATATGCACATATAGATAATTGAGTACAAGGCCTAAGCGTGGAACGCGACATAATTAAGCGAGTCACTATGGCTGGTAACACATATGGAGGGTGGTGGTTTAGCTTCGATTCCCCGTAATGGAGCCTTTGTGTACGTTGCTAGAGCGATACAGTGACAATGAAAATTTTCACTCTATCTAAACACACACAGCAAGATCACCCACGCATACATATACATATACAGATAGATACATATATGGTGGAAGAGTTTTATTTTTTAAGTGTACTTCTTTTTGGAGGGTTTTGAAATTTTGTTCGGTATCCTTTTTATGTGACGAGTGGTGGTGTGGTAAAACACTGTGTCGTATAGAGTTTTGAAAACATAAGTTCTCGTTCGATAACCGAAGTTAAGCAACGTCGGTCGCGGTCAGTACTTCGCTGGATAACCGCCTGAAAACACCGAATGACGTGGGCTTTATTGTTGTTTTTTAAATTAAGATGTTTCCCTGTCCTACAAGAGTTTCACTTTTATTGTGTATTTTTACAATACCTTATTTTTCCATTCTGCTTTGAAGTAGGTAAATTTAGATTATTAACAGAGTTGTCGAATTCGAAATACATGTTTAAATTCCTGACTGGTGTTACTAAGTGATACATATATAAATAGTTTCGCTAGCTTAACTTACTTAGGTTATATTCGCGATGTTGCAATCAAGGCAACAGCCTAAGCCGAGGTTCTACTCTTTAGGCACCCAAAAACTTGTTACCATACTGCTGAATGCCAAAATAATCCGGTTAAGCTGTAATAGCGATAGCGAATAATCAGTTTGAAAATAAAAAAAAGCATGTGGTAGCAATTCAGACTGACACAATTACCAATTCCTAAAACGATATCAAACGGGACAGATGAAAGTTTTAACCCAATAATTGGGGAGCCTTTTTAGTTACAGTATATCTACACCGGTTTGGAATGAACCCAAAATGCTTACATGTTTGCCTGTGGGGTTAAGTCCACAGGGAAATGAAGGTCAAGGGTTAACTCGCTCCCCTCGTATACTATACGTTCGTACGCACCTATAACAGGTAGATACTTACACCCGGTTAATTCATGTTATTATGTCAAAGTCTACTTTCTCCCTTTATGTAGCTTTAAATGAACCCATTGCAATTGTACTGATTTGATCTATACAGTGACATACTTCTTTTTAAATGTTTACTAACCCTTTTCATGCCAAATGTCACAAAATTTTCAAGGTGATATCGGACTACATAACTTTTAAAAAAGAAAAAGATTGAAGGAAATGATTTTTTTATAAAAATCTCAGCTGTTTAAAATTTGACATAGAATGAAAATTAAGTCCACTACGAATTTTTTTTTTAATGTTATTTTTGATGTCTAAACAATTATTCACAATATACCGTGTTATAGATGTACGCTCTTTCAAACCTATACGGCGTTTTTTTTCATATGGTGAATTCAAAATTGTCATAAAATATATGTATCAGATAAAGACGCTGTATTATGTACGTTTTTCGATAAATTCCGTATTCATTTGTAAAAAAATACATTATTCATAGTACACTCTCTTCAAAAATCAGCAGTTGTAAATCTACTTCATTGAAATTCAAGGTAAATGAATTGTAGATCTTTCGAAGGTTCTCGATGTTTTTGGTTTGCGCTCTACTTACCATCAGGTGGTGGTGTGCAATAAAAACAACATACTAGAAATTGCCTACAATGAGTCACTAAAAGTATGACACCTAGTAACTAGAATACCTATAGTCATATACAATTTAAGTTAAGAGGTCTCTC
>JACEII010000096.1:1220501-1278102 GCA_014332785.1 Antheraea mylitta
TCTTAATTAATGAAAAAAATTAAAAATAATACAATAAGTTATGAGAGTCAATTGCAGCTGTTTACTAGCAATTTTAAAACAACTTCATAGAATTTAAGGTATAAGACTACACAATATTAAAATAGGCTATTATTTGATTAAAAACACTGAAACCTTTCGACTCAACTGGCAGAAAAAGGTTAATGTTTTAGAAACAACAATTCAAACAACAATAACGTTTATGCATGAAGTACCATGTAGGTCTCTTGTTTGTTGAAACTATATACACTTCCTAATATTTAAGTATGACATCTGTGATTCCAAAAAAGGAGGAGAAAAAACTTTTTTATATAAATTTTCTATTCAACCAAAAAGTTTAAATAATTTTAAAGTCTAGTATTATTTTTTTTAATAGACAAAAGCTGATTTTTACATTACCTTTACAAAAAAAAAAATTATTTAATTTTTTTTGTCATAAAAAATTCCAATAAGAGATTATAGTTGATTATTGTGCTTATATCAGAAAACTATTTGTTTTCATCTACAATGACTCTAAAGTAAGTAAAGACTGTACATAAACATAACACTAATTCCTTTTTCTAAATAAGTAATAAAAGTTCTTAGTCTGAAAACAATGCAAAACTTTATTAAGTCAAAGCAGTTTGTGGAAATTTTAATAATTACTCATAACACAAGTCATAGAACACTTAATATTGGTTACTATTATCATTTTGAATCTGTAAAAACATCAACAGTACCATATATAAATATATACAAGGAACAAGACTATTGTAAACCTAATATAGTACAGGTATAACAAATAAAGAAAGATTGTTTCAGTCACAAAAACAGTTACATCAACCAGTTTGTGCATATCAATTTGTTTGTGACCTACTTAACAACGAAAAACTATTGTGTTCCTTCTTCTTTATAATATTTAGCCTTAAAATGTAGTTTAATAACCGATATACGATTTTGAAGACCAGTTTCCATTGAAGACACTGAGAAAAACCGTGGGACATCAGTTACAAAAACGTTACATTTCCGAAAAAAACAAAAGCTATGAATAGCTCATTAAATAAGAAAAATATAATGTACTCACTCTCGTTACTCGAGTCATTATTCTTGTTTTCTTCTGCTGGTTTCTCCTTCGACGAAGACAATAGACTTACAGCTGACATAGCTTGTTGATATAACACTCGATTTACTCAGTCTTCTCTCAATATATTACTTCTACTAAAAATCAATAACAACTATACAATATTTACAAAATTGTTCAATAAATTTAACTATCACCTAATGTATTGTTTATATCACAGACTTTTCGTTTTTCAACAATACGGATCAAAACGTCCACGCACGAAAATACTATCAATATTTGTAAGATTCTAGAGACAATAAACTTAATTACACATTAAAAACTACTGTTTATCATCTAATTTTAACAAATACGATCTAGCGGTCACAAGATACTCATAACTAAAAGAATTTATCAGTTTTCTATGCAAAAATATATAAAAGGTCCGCCATATGCCTTTTGAAACGTATATAAGATGATAAAATTTAGAGTACTCACATTGTATATAACTGTAACAAATATTTCAATGTATACAATTTGTCCGAACTATATCCAGTTGCCATAATATAGATATTTTCCAGACGATATTCTTTTATTTTTGTTAATACAATTTTCTAGTAAATCAAGATAATTTTAATTAATTTATAAACGTTTATATTTACTTTTCAATAATTAGCAGGTGTAGATAGAAGCTGTCTCTTTACCGAATATTAAAAAAAATTTGCGATAATTTACTCAATTTCTTTGGAACTTTTAGATATTTACTGTTAGCAACATTAGCCATTGGTTTGATCTGTTTACGGGTTTGATAATAGACTATAAATATTATTTATTTATTATTCTTATCTCTGCTATTATTTGCCTGTACCTACAGAAGTATCTATAAAATTATTTATATAAAGTATTTATCAAAAGTGTTTGTCAATATGTATGAAATTTAGATGGCGCTAAGGGAGATAGAAGGTGAAATTTAAAAGAACGCGCTAATAATACCGATAATTGAAAAAGACGATGAATTCGTTTCTTTGAGATTTCTTTTACTCAATTTCCTTTGAACTACCAACTAAGTCCCACCCCCTAGAACCGATCTTGTTTGTTTTAGTATTGAAGGTGTAAATTCAGAACAAATCAAAAGACTCACATGCACATTAATAAGGAAATAAAGATTTCCGTAGAAAGTTCTTAAAATAAGGATTAATATTAGATATTTACCTATACCTCAATACTTCATATTCTATAGTATACAGTAGGTGTATATAGTATATATGTAGTATAGAGGTAAGAAGTAGGTACCTTATAGGAGTTTGAATTTTTTTTAATATCCATTGGTATGTTTGAAATAAATATTCAGTAAATAACAAGAATAACGTCATGTGTATACCACTTAATTTTATGAGATTAAGGTCTAAAATAACGGTATCGGATTGTTTCAATGAACCATTTCCTCCGCTAGGAGTAATATTATTCTGTGACCATTTCACTCGAGAAATATCTAGCTGGCAACACTGATCCTATCACAGATACTCCGCTAGGAGTAATATTATTCTGTGCACAGATAAGTCATATTTTGTAAATTGTAAAACCATTTTCCTAAAATCTAAGGAGGAAATGTGATAGCATCCATGCTGTAATGTTTATTGTGATTGTGTTTACTATATAATATGAAAAATGTCTCTTAAGTGGACCGGGAGTCACAGTGAGTCGGGCATACTGAGAAAAAGCGAATACAAAGAGAAGAAAGAAGAATTATTCGTGTTCGGCTACTCGTGCAAGTTATTCAGAGAGGATGATAGGGCACTACACATTGACCAAGGCAAACACCTCATTCCGTGGATGGGGGACGAAACGTTGAAAATCGACAGGTTCGACCCGTTTTTTACTATACGACTGCTTAAATGTGGCGCTAAAATAAAAACTATAGTAAATTGTCAGAGAATGTTAAATTGTTGGAAGAGTTCTAAGATTTTCGCAGAGGATTAAATCACGAAGGCGAAGGTGCTCAGACCAGACTTCGGGCGCTCGTGGTGCTCGAGGTGGTTTTGTTACGGTGACGCGATCCGGTGGTATGTATACATTGAAAAGGAATAATTGAGTATGTATTTAAAACTATTGATAACAAGCTGTTATCACTTGTAGAACGTCTTCACGGTGATTATTACTAAATATACTGTGCTTGTATACACTTTATTTGTAGAATGCATAGTACAGTATTAATAATAAGTATTATGAATATATGTTGTAAGCTATAATGGAATATTTTAATCTTATTTAAACATAATATTGGTATACTTTGATGGATTATTTTAATCATCACATTCAGCCCAGCAACATTTTATAACATGAGTTTTGTTGAGTTTCAAACTTACTATAAAAATAATTATGTGAAAAGTTATATTGCTGTAATAGAAGTGTCAAAAATGTTGTATCAGTGAATAAATGTGAATTTCACCCATATGCATACTTAAACTTAATTGATCATTCTGTACACATACAAGTCCCTTAGTATTTGTGAGATATAATGAACTATACTGGAATATGTTAAGAAAAGAATGAATTTTATTTTACAACAGTATAATGTAATAACAGCATAAGTACAATACAATCTAAACATAAAAGCAACCAATAAGAGATTAACACTTCATCTTGATATCATTTTCAATTATATCTTCAAGGTGATCTGAATTGTTCTTTATTGAAGCTGTTCCTAAGTGTATATACACATCTTGATCACTGAATATAACAAGCCTAAACCATATGGTGTATGGTAGTTGTAATTCATTTTAGTAAATTATTTAGTAAGTTAGTTTGTCATACTGTGAGGTTCTAAATAATCTGGGCTGAATGTGTCAAGAACAAGATAGTGTTTTTTAAGAAAAACTATAATTATATATGTCAAGTGTACTAATGGGTATATTATAATGAACATTGCTAGTGTAAGTCTTGTTATAAAATTATTTTCTTTTACAAAGGAAAACCCACCATCCCTAATAGGCATTTAATAGTCAAATCCATGAAATGTTGACTTTTTAAACAAAGCCTATTATATCATCCATATAATTTTTTATATAATTCTGTCTTTCTGGTTGATAAAATGTAATATTTCTTGACATTACTAAGGCTCTCCATATTCTTTTCTCTTGCTTTCTACCAATTATATTCCTGGAATGCAATTGAGTATACATTACATACTTTTCATTCCAATAAATAAGTGAACAAATCTCAGTTAAGTAACTTCTCAGTCAACTCATATTTTGATTTTTTAAATGCCACTAGCATTTTAACACCAAATTTGTATGGATTTAGTTATTTTATGAACGATTTTATTATACTGATCTTCCTAATTTACAATACTCTTTTCTGTCACATATACCATATACACATATATATAGTTACCATTTTTATGTTAAATAAACAAAAGTATGTACGTAATACACACTTATTCAAAAAAGTTTTGTTAAATGTTATATTATTTCTATGTACTCAGAAATATCATATATTTTAAGAATGAAAAACTCCATAAAACATAGCCAGGCTATATGAATAATTGGAAATAATTATAAGAATACTTATAAAGTTCAGGTTCAGGATGACCCCCGTAAATGTGGCTCTAATGATGGTTTGTGGGAAGTAAGGATATGGATGTGTAGTATAATCTAAGAAATAATTAACTACTTTTGGGTAATCAAATGTAGTAATTTTGAGCAATTGTCTGGCTACACCACAATCTAGAATTATTACCCTATCAAAGGTTATTGTGACTAATTATGATGAATTCTTAGAATCTTCTTACAGCTTTATTTCAATGATTTATTTGCAAATTGATAACTGATTTTATTGATAATTGTCTAACAACAATATCATGTATTTTGGGTAAAAAGACAAAAACATGTAAATTGTTATAGCAAGTGTCTGTTATCCCCAATTAGATAACCTATTCTTGCTAGACTAGTTTATTAGTTATTAATGTTTCCTTCCTGTATCCCGCAAACCTTTGGAAGAGACACACTTCTAAAGGTCACATATAATCGCTGTTAGATACAAAACAAAAGGGAATACAGAAGAAATGTAATGCCTCCTTTGACTTGATTTATTGTGGCAGGTATGATGCAAGAGGCGCTCTTCATGAATTATCGAAACATGAGGCACCCCCTGGCGGTTACGACTGGAGAGTGGAGCTGACCAAGGCAGAGCTCGATGTGGAACAACTGTGTGACGATGAGAGATATAGGGCACTACACACAGATGAAGATGAAGAGGAAATGTATAAAGGTAACAAAATTGGTCATTAAATTGTGCTTTAATTAGATATTACTTTTTTAATACACACCAAAGTAGGCGGTATCAGATAGTACATTATGGATGTACATAAAACTATCATTATTACATAGTATAAAACAAAGTCACCTACCACATCTGTTTGTTTATTCGTCTGTCTGTCTGTCTGTCTGTTCAGATAAATTCAAAACTATTGAGCGGATTTTCTTGCAGTTCTCACTAGTGGATAAAGTGATTCATGAGGAAGGTTTAAGTATATAATTTGTCAAGTTTTTTTTAAACAAGGCGACAATGTCTGCGGCCCTTTTAGTATTAATATAAAATAAAATTCCTAAAAACAAGAGGTAACCTACTTTCCTCAAATTTTAAAGACATTTAACAGAGCAAAGTCACCAGCATCAATTACATAGAATGCAGCCATAGTATTTTATGCTATTTATACTTGGTCTTTGTAAAATTATGTTTCAAAACCATTTAGGGCGACATCCTCTAGAACAACATACTGGTTACATTGATCCAGAACAAAGGTCCTGGCTGAATGCCGTATTTCGAAAACGTCACCAGTTGTTATGACTATCAGATTCACAACTAAATATGAGTAGTCCCTTCTATGTCGTTATAACAGATTTTGACTGTGTTTTCATTTCTAGAATTAATTTTAACCAATCTTTACAGAGGAGGAACTTAAACGTCTTCATGCTGCTGGCTACGGACAAGTAGGGTTCAATTATGATGCCCCAGCTGAACCTTCGCCTGCTGCACAGCCAGTTGAAGTTGATGAGCCATTTGTACCAACACCTGAATTTAAAGCTCTCATGTCAACCAATATGGTGTTTGTGAGTACATTATTAAATTTAAAATGTAACCCAAAATATAGTTTAATCTCAATTTAAGGGCCACTGTGAATGGAAAATAAAAGGAAATTATATTTGAACTTTTTTCTTGAAAATGATTTTATTTGAATTTCCTAAACTTATAAATTAAAAACAGGCATTATACTATGTCAAAGT
Organism: Antheraea mylitta; assembly: GCA_014332785.1. Taxonomy (NCBI): domain Eukaryota; kingdom Metazoa; phylum Arthropoda; class Insecta; order Lepidoptera; family Saturniidae; genus Antheraea; species Antheraea mylitta. The sequence continues at coordinate 1,226,844 of JACEII010000096.1, forward strand.
GAATTTTATAGGTTCTTCTTAAAAAAAAAACATTAATAATACCCTTTTTTCGCTTATATTTTGTTATAGTACAATATTATTTCTTTTTTTTATTTTTATTAAGTCCTTGGCCTCTGTGGATAAATCCACAACTCTGCCAGTGTCCTGTACATTACGAACAACTTCAATGCTAAGTTCAACAACAAAAGATACAAAGTTGATTTCCATTATTTCAATAAACCACATTTAAATATTGACACTTAATAGATTATCTACTTAAAAAAAAATTACAGCCTGAAACCCAAAAGCAAAACGCCATCATAGAGAAGACAGCCAAATTTATAGCATCTCAGGGCGCCCAGATGGAGATCCTTATCAAGGCCAAACAGGGTGACAATCTTCAGTTCCAGTTTCTCAATAAAGACTCAACACTCCATCCATACTATAGTGCTCTCATAGGACTTGTTAAATCCGGCAAATGGCCCGAGATAAAGCCTGAAGTTATAGAAGGTGGGTAATTTACTGAAATAATAGTTACTATAAGCATAATTAACAAATACCTTCGTACAGGAGACATTTTTTCTTATGTGATTATTATCAGTTCTATTTTAAGGTATAATATATTGACATATCAAAGTTCAAATTACTAGGGCTTGTAGGGCGAAATTTGTATGTGGTTTCCTTTTACTCTGTAGATGAGTTTTAAGGAAGGATTTTTGGAAATTCAACCCTCAAGGTGGTGAAGAAGGGGATCAAAAGTTTTTATAAAAATCAGTCATTTCCCCGTCAGTCAGTTAGTCGGATATTCTTTTATAAGTATAAACAATAAAAAGTCTGAGATACTTATAGTATAGAAAACACGTACGATAACGCTAAAAATTGCTGGTTTCTTTATTAGTGTACTAGCCTCTGCCCGCGATTTCGTTCGCGTGGAATAGATACTTTAGGCTAATGCTAACATGCAGCGGTAGCTCTAAAGATGAAAAAAACCTGATTTTTAAGCATTCTTTATCGGTGCTCCGCTCCTATTGGTTTTAGCGTGATATTATATAGCCTCTAACCAGCCCCGGTAAATGAGCTATATAACATTGAAAGAATTTTGCAAATCAGACCAATAGTGCCTGAGATTACCCCCTACAATGTCACGTCACAAACTCACAAATTTTACCCCATTATAATTACTATAGATTGGTTAGAAAAGCTATTACTTGATTTGGAAACAAATGCTTATAATAAATTGTAACTGGATATGGTGACAGTAATAATAATGATAGGGGTTGCCCATAAATCATGTGATGTTATTTTCATTTTGATTATCTCTCCTTTGGTGAAGTTTGTTAACATTTGGTATAAGACCTTTTGCCTGTCACTCTACTACCCTATGATTTGGAAAATTTAATTTATGTCATGTGTGTGTATATTTTTTTGTTACATACCACTAATAGTTTTAATATTAGATTATTTGATGTAATATAATTTTTCTGAAAAATTGGAAAGAGAAATTTGAAGTTTTAGTAAAATTAAAAAATAGGCTTAGACTTCCCTGATTCTTTAAACGTTTGACATTTGTGCTAGGTTTATTTCAAATCCGGTAATCCTATATAATGTGTACATTATGTAGTATATAATGAAATATATTTTCGAAATTGAAAGATTGACATAACATTAATATTGACTAAGACTTCCTCTTTATATGACATCTGGTGAGATTTTGCTGGACCTATTTGAGCTCACGTAATTAATGGTCACTCCTCTCATATATCTTAAAAAATATTTTTTTCCCCATTTCTTATATGGGTATCACATTATGTGAAACTTAAATTGCATGTGTAATAGACCCTTTTCTTTTTCAGAAAAACCACCTGAAACTGACGAATACTTACATCCCAGTTTGGCATCCACAGTCATAGAGTCTGTAAGTAACTTCAATTGATTTTTTTGTCTAACATCTAGAAAAAAGTACTGTTTCCTACATGAATAGGTTAAATGTAATTAATGCGAGCTGTTTTCGCAAAAATCTAACGGACCAGGGATGTCGTGGTTTGTCCCTCAGTTTGGTATTTCCATACCACCCATATAAGGCAGACCACTAACCTGGCTGTTTTAGCTTGTTCTTGCTGTTGTTCTTAAATGCATGGTCACGTACACATACACATAATTATTGTAAAATGTTTATAATTGAAATCGGAGGTCAAAACCATAACGAAACAAATAAAATTGGGCAGCGCAAAGTTCACGTTACTGATTATGTTCGGTATCGCGTTTCACCCATCGACGGGAGAAAGCGGAAATATCGTAACTTGCATTTTTGGCTAAGTCACTTTTTACCATATTCTTGTAAAAAAAAATACCGCTTCGAATGTTCTGGGTCTCGCTTTCCTACGATTCAGGTTTTCATCGATACGATCTTGGTTTTTAGTCTAGTTTTAGCACTACAAATAAAAAAAATGAAGTTTTGAAATAGTTTTTTGGCTCTGGTGTATAATTGGGTTTTTCAAGTTACAACAATTTTGCTTTCTTCCGTCGATATGAAGAATATGAAAATGCCCGAACACGACCAAAGTCGCGAGCACAGCTGGTTTTATTATAAGCCATTATTAGTTGGGAGCTACAGAATATAGTATAGTGATAGAAGTCTTCGTAACATCGCCCGGCTAGCTACCACCTTCAAGTTGTTGCCAAGCTTTTGTTGATATTTTTCGTCTGCTGCATTTGAGAGCCAACCATCAGATGAGATTGTTGTCAATTGCTTAAAAAAGAACCTAATTTTAAAATGTTAATGTTTTTCTTCTCTACATATTGTTATCTTCTATACATACATATAATACGAATGTAAATCTAACATGTCTTTTTTTTATTATTTTAGCACGGCTGACTGCACTATGTCTGATGGCAAGCACAGTACAATCCAAAAATAATAGCGACCACCGATTGACACACTGTCCATCGCCAGTCGCCACTATCATGCCGGCCTGTATAAAGCTGGATATGCACAGGCTGATCCCGAAACGCGACCCGTAGAAGTGAAGCACTATTACGAGCTTTTTCGCCATATACATGGTGGTTGCGACCCACTCAGGCTGTAAAACCCTACCACCCCGCTCTCGCCATTGCCTCATTCGTTGATCAGCAGGGTGCACCACGTGCAGGTGAGGTTGGCTTGGGTGTCTCAAGTTTTATGATGTTATTCGACACCCCTAAATATGTCTGTACTATTTCGATTTTCATGAAAAATTTTGTTGCTGGTGCCTAAGAATAAGTAATCAAATACATATGTCTTCTTTATTGATTCAGAAAATGATATTATAAAATCAAACAGTACTGAGTTTATGAAATATAATTCGAAACGACATTAAAGCTGACTAAGATATCACTCCCTTTCTTACTTATTTAAATATTAAATCTGAACACTTTTCTAAAAACGTCTTTTCACCATAACACCACAGATTATAGAATATTATGTCATAGACTTCGTTATAGGCAAATACAAACTAAAACTAAAAAAAAAAATAAACTAAAGAAAATTAATAATTTTCTTTGCATACATTTGTATCATTTTTAGAAATGTCTATCTGTTTTATAAAAACTTTTTTTTTTTCGAACTGTCTATGCTATTGACCTAGCAAGGTCTTAACAGCTTCACCGGACTGTGTTTATGAATGCGCATCAGTGCTAAAGTACTGGGTTCGCAATAATACCACACCAAGAGAATCATAAAGCATATCATCGAGAATAAGTTAGTCTTTGTTTAATTAAATCGGTTCTTTTTATATGGAAGATATCGTAATTTTAATGACGTTGTGACGTAAGCACGAGTGAAAAGACGATAAGTGAATGGACTAACACATCTAGATGATTTTATTTAATCACTGCTTTTTTACATAAGCTTCCAAGCGGTCGAAATCGAGTGCACAGCTATTATGATATATTTTTATAGTGTTAAGATAATAAACATAGAAGACGGAGTTGCGGGCATTTGCTAGTTCCTGATAAATTTAAAATAATGTCAAGAGACCCATACATAGGAGTTATAAACTTGAAAGAGTTTTTCATACATACATAATATAATTCTATCAAATTTTTAAGCCTTTCGCTGCACAAGTTGTATGCACAGACGTTGATTGTTTTGCCATCACTTTGTTTAGACAGATGTATTTAGAAAGAATGGTTGTCACATACGTAAGGCATTAAGTTAACATAACTTTTAAAATTTGTGCTTGTTTAGACAAATGTTGGTTTCAAAAACAATTAAATGAAGCTAATTATTTAATGAAGGTTTGTGCTACTTTACATTTTTTTAGGAGGCCCGGGTATGGCCTCTCATAGTGAGATTCGGCTTTTAGAAGCTAAACTCGCTAGGTTTCGTGGCTTCATCGGAAGCAACTGTCCCTCCCTAATAGAGAACTATGACGCGTTTACGAAAAAGTATCGCGCCGAGCACTCTTTCGCGATGCCCGCTCCCTCGGTCCTAGTTAGGATCGAGGAATCAAACGACTTCGAGCTGACGAATCGTCACTCCTCTAGTGACGATACGTCCGGCTCTGACTCCGACATGGAGCAGGATCCCCCCGTTGACGACGGCTTCACCGAAGTCACGCGGCGTCGAAAACCGCGCAATAAGCGCCAAAATCCCTCCTCGTCCGAGAATGAAGGCGCTAAGCCTTCTAAACTAGCAAACGTCGACGGCGCGAAAGTGCCAACGGCGACTCCCGCACCCCCTAGACCAGTCTCGCAAAAGCTGCGACTCCCGCAGTCACGGGTAAGAAACCCCGTCCTCCACCTCCTGTCACGATCCAGAACAGAGCGCCCTGGGTCGAAATCTCCAGTCTGCTGCATGCAGCAGGCATTCCTTTCACCTCTGCCATGAGTACCCTCGTGGGTATTCAGGTAAAGGTAGCTACCCCTACTATTCACCGCAAACTTACGCGTTTCCTGCGCGATAATAAGTTTGCTTTTTTCACCTATGCGCTCGAAGAAGAGCGTATGCTGCGTATTGTCATCCGCAGAGTCCCTTCGGAAATCCCAGTCGATGACATATACGAAGACCTCAGGGAACAGAAGTTCCCTGTCAAAGAGGTGCACCGTATGCGCTCCCCGCACACTAGAATGCTCTATGATATGGTGTTGGTCATTCTCGACCGCACCATGGAGGGTAAGAAAATATTTAATCCCTCGACCCTCTGCGGCCTCTCCGGCATCACCATAGAGCCGCCGCGCAAAACGTCCGTACCCTCGCAGTGTCACAACTGCCAGGTGTACGGACACTCCGCACTTAATTGTTACCTGAAACCCAGGTGCGTTAAGTGTCTTGGCGACCACTCCACTAAGGAGTGTCCTCGCAGGAAGACTCGCCCGATCCTCCGAGTTGTGTCTTGTGCCGCGGTGTGGGCCATACCGCGAATTATCGCGGGTGTCCCCGCGCCCCTCGTACAAAACAGCCCCGCTACGCTAGGCAGGTCTCGCCGTCTAAGGCGTCTGCGGCGTCAACCCGTCCCCGACCTCCGCCTCTCAACTCTAGAGAGGACTTCCCTAACTTGCTGAGCACATCTTATGCACCGGTAGCGCCCGCACCCGCGCCTACCGCGCCCCTCCGCCCCGCACGGGCCCCTCAGGCTCCGTGGGCCCCCAAGATCGCGCCCCAGCCTGCTTCTCGTCCTCAGGCGACTAAGCCTTCACAGGCCGACCCCGCCCTCTCCTTCAAATTATCTGATATGGACTGGTCAGCTCAGCTCTTAGTCTTTCACGAGATCTCGGAGATCTCCGCGTACGATGAAGTAGCAAACGATCCAAAATAGGGCCTTATTCGTGCGATCGCGAAGTTTCCCGCCATCGCGGCTACCATTCAAAGGCTCGCGCGCGCCACCCGCCTCGAAATAATAATGATTTTTTAACCGACTTCAAAAAAAGGAGGAGGTTATCAATTCGTCTGTATATATATATTTTTTTTTTTTATGTTTGTTACCTCATAACTTTGAACTGGCTGAACCGATTTTGATGATTCTTTTTTTATTTGAAAGCTAGTGCTTCCCGTGTGGTCCCATTTTTTTTTGGTCTAGTTTTGTCAACGGCATCCAGTGCAAAACCGTATAAGTGTTAAATTTGCATTTGGTGTGTATACGACGAATAGACGAATAACTCAATATCATGCCAACCAATTTCGATGATTCCTTTTTTATTGTAAAGGGTGTTCTTAAAGGGTAGTTTGATGAGAGTTTGGTTAGGTTCTGATTATGGGATCCCTGACAAAGTAACACAACTTTCAAGAAACAAGTCTACTCCTTTCTTAAGGGCCGGCAACGCATCTGTGATTCCTCTCGTGTTGCAGGTATCCATGGGCGACGGTGATCACTTACCATCAGGTGACCCACATGTTATAGAAAAAAAAATTATGTACACTAAAAATGGAAAAATAAAGTAAATTTTCAAAAAAAAGTATTAACCGACTTCAATATTGATCAGAGGCATTATTTTTATGCCTCTGATCAATATTGAAGTCGGTTAATACTTTTTTTTTGAAAATTTACTTTATCTCAATATAAGATAGAGTAAACTCGCGTGTTTATATCTATCTTCCCCTAAAATCGATAAACAATGTCGTTATTTCTATTTTTAGATACCGGCGCTGGCGCCGTTCCTTTAATCTGTAAATTCGATCTTTTCAATTCACGTGGTCGGCCACGTCGCGGACCCCTCCCTCGTGCGTCACGAGACAGAGCCCTCACGTTTTGCTCCAGCACATACGTCGCGTCATCTCGGCAGCATCTTTGCTCGAGATTACCCGGGTGATCACAAAAATGTTGCTATCGCGTACACACCACACCGATTATACACACACACAGATATTCAGACATGCACCTTTACACAAACTGGTGGAAGGGTTTACTTTTTTTCCCTTATTCGAACTGAATCGAGTAGTTTAGTTTGTTTCTTTCCGATTTACATGTTGTGTTTTTGAATCATGCAATTTTAATTGTACATTACATGAACACATGTAGCATGTATAGCTTAGCATAGTTTAGCTAGGTCAGATCGGGTTATTTCCGGTAACAGCCCAAGCCGAGGTGTGCCGTGCACCCTTGAGCATGTTACTTAAACAAAATCGGCTGAGTGCCTTAAGCGCTCGCCTTAGTAGTCCGGTGAAGCTGTGAAGGCCTAGTAAGGCCAATAGCGTAGTCAGTTCGAAAAAAAAAAAAAAAACATTTTTTTAGAGATAAAATTACATATTGTTATTCTGTGTGTTATAGAACGTATATAACATATATCATAGATACGTCAGTAAAGTAAAAACTACTGAATGTATTGCCATAGAACTATGGTCATTATGTAATGTAAAGGTTAATAATACCTTGAAAAGCGCCCCTTCAATTTTATTTATTGGGCAAAAAATAATTATCTTCGATGTTGAACCCACATAACCATTATATTTATGTTATTATTACAATGTGTAGATAGAGATGATTGCTATATTTTTGTAAATGATTTCAGGCTCCATCGATACCGAGTATTCACTACAAGCCTTCGGCAGATTGCGACTACACGATGCTGATATCGAAGATGAGGGGCGAGGCGACGCTGGACGAGGTGCACCCGCCGGAGCTGGCGCCGGGCGAGGTGGCACCGCCAGGCACTGAGCCTCTGCCACCGCGCTCTAAGGAGATATCACGTCCTCCTGTACTATACAACCTTGGACAAGGTAACAATTTCATTCGATATGCACACGCACGCACGCACGCACACACACAACACATGAAATAAATTAACTCATAATTATTTCGAAACTACCTGGAAAGGAAAAGATTTGTTGTATGTACAGTCATGACAAAACACACATTAGGTCAACGGCTGGAGTTACCGATAATTTCAATGTGGCCGTAGGTTTGCACCAGGGTTCAGCATTAAGCCCTTATTTATTCCTTATTGTTATGGATGCGTTAACATCAGACATACAGAAGGAGACACCTTGGTGTATGCTGTTTGCTGATGATATTGTTCTTATTAGAGAAGATGCTGCGGAGGTCCAGAGCAGGCTGGAAAAATGGCGAGAAAGACTGGAGAATGTTGGTTTGAAAATTAGTAGATAGATCAAAAACTGAACATTTGTTTTGCGATTTCAGCGGTACATCTAGTTTTTCTCCTATATCCTTAAATGATGTATCCTTACCAGCCTGCTCTAATTTTCGGTATCTCGGTCCATTGATACAAAACGACGGTGGCATTGATAAGGACATGAGGAATAGGATAAATGCAGGATGGATGAAATGGCGAAATGTATCTGGTGTAGCTTGTGATCCACGAATGCCTTTGAAACTTAAGGGGAAGGTTTATAAAACTATGATAAGACCGGTCATACTGTATGCATCTGAGTGCTGGGCTACGAAAGAGCCGGATTAAAGAAAATTACATGCGGCAGAGATGCGAATGTTAAGTTGGACGTGTGGTGTTACTAGAATGGATAAAATTAAGAATGAGTATATTAGAGGCAGTTTGAAAATAGCACCAGTGTCAGAAAAGTTGCGGAGTAATCGGTTAGCATGGTATGGGCATGTCATGAGGAAAGATGAAAACCATGTAACTAGAAAAGTGTTGAGTATGATAGTGGACGGATATACGAGTAGAGGAAAATCGAAAAAGGTATGGATGGATTGTGTGAAAAACGATGTCTATAAAAGGTGTGAATACTGAGACGACATCTGACAGGAGAGAATGGAAAAAAAAAACATGTTGTGCCGACCCTACTTAAGTGGGATAAGGGTAATGATGATGATATTTCGAAACTACCTGGATAGTGTGGAATCATATAAAAGGTGAAAAAGAAGTTACCAAGTAATGAAACCGTTTTTAGTGATACTGGCCTTCACAAATATATTCTAACATCAAATAGCTTCCTATATTTATGTCAACTACATTGACTTCAACTTCATATTTTTTTTTTTATGGTATTATTGTTTCGTTACGGGGGTTAGTGTCAAATTTTTAGAGTTATTAAAATCATCTTTGATTAAACAAATAGTCATTTGTTCATCATTTGGTATATTTATTAGTAGATGGTAGAGCCACACTGAAGCTATTACTGGCTTCAGTATGAATGGGTCGACTCGCTCGGGGTAGTATCACCCTCTCACAGAAACACCCATGTGAAGTAACCGTCCTTGCATTGTTGTGTTTTGTTCGGTCAGTGATCTTTCCCATCTCCTCTTCCCCTCCGCCCCTCCTCCCCATTCCCCAACACAGGCTGGCAACGCAGTTGCGACCCCACTGGTGTTGCAAGTGTCTATGGACGGTTGTGATCACTTAACATCAGGTGACCCACGTGTTCGTTAACCTCCTATGATATAAAACAAAATAAAAAAAATTGGGGTAACTTGAATTAAAAAGTATTAATTTTTAAAGTGATTGTCTCCTAAATATCATGATGATATATGATCAATGAAATGTATAATCATTTTCAGTAGATACAGGAGCTAAGCCGGCTCAAGTCAGCCATCAACACTATCAGCAGTATGCAGCATATTACCATCATTATACAACACCGCAAGTACCACAACAGGTTTCAGTTAAACCTCAACCGAAACCGGTGAAGAAATCCCCACCACCAACGTCATTGAAGTCCACTGGACTCAGCCTCATGAAGAATTATAACACAGACTCGGACAGTGATGGTTCTGGTGAGTACATATAAATTTCTTTAGTTCATTATAGGTACCTTTTAACCAACAATCTCAAAATAAACATACATATAATATACCGCCAGATACAAAAACCATTTTCCTTTGCGAGATAATTAGCATGACTGGTTTAATAGTTACAATACTCTCAGAGATTACTCATTACTTGTTTCTCGTTCTTAAACGAATTAAAAAAATAGGTACTTATTATTTGACTTAATTATCTCGCGTACTCCGCCCCGCCTCCCGCACCTCGACTCGCGTCCCGCTTCCCTTTGTTCGCCTGTGCGTCGTTCCCACGACAAGGAGTTACATAATGAACTTGAAAAGCGTCCCTTGAATTTTGTTCACTGAAGCTAGGCTTAATTTTTTTACGTTTAAAAGTATCTCATACATTCCCATACTTTTAAAAGTTTTAAAACAAACTTTAACTAAGGTTCTCTTTATATGTATTTGGTTTGTTGTTGTTATTTAATATGTCAAATGTGACTATGAACTATCCCACGAATGAAAAGTGTTAAGCTTCAGTCACCTGGTATAAGTCATTTACTCGCTTTTTAGCGTCTTCCTTTGCTTTAATGTAAGTTTAGCATGCCTCTCGAAAATTGTACTTTTTTTTTGGGTTAACGGAACGATCGGTAGAGTAAGGAATAGGCAAGAAAGGAAAAGGGGAAACGTAAGGCGTGAGAATATAACAAACAAACATACTTTCCAATTTATAATACTAGTTAGGATATTATCTACCTTCTGTAACTATTTCAATTTTATAATATTACTGATAGTATAGACAAATCTTGTTAAAGGCTTAATTATTGAGTAAAAGGATATTGTGTTTCAGCTCAGATATACAGCTACTTAATGAGCTGAAAATTAGGGGTCGTGTAACTGTTTTTTTTTTTATGAAAATTAAGAATGCAATTATCGTGTCAATCAAACGAGCCAAACTAATTCGCTCTAGTTCTAAACTTATAATTATCTTAACTATAAGAAACTAACGAGCTCGGCGGACGATGTCCAGTATTAATAAAAGAAATCTTGACTAATTACATAGCCTAAACCTTCCTCTTGAATCCACTTTACTGATGAAAACCACATGAAAATCCGTTTTATACTTTTTGTGTTTATCGCGAACAGACAGACAGACATACGTGGCTGGGAACTTTGTTTTGTAATATATAGTGATATATAACAGATATCGACGACGCATGCTCAATAGACAGCAAAAATAAACCGGAAATCGTGACGCCACCGAAAGACGTTCAGACCGTGATAGACAAGATGGCGGCGTACGTCGCACGTAATGGCGACGAGTTTGCGGACATCGTTCGCGCCAAAAACGATCCTCGATTTACATTCCTCGATCCAGATAATATATATTATCCTTATTACAAACGACTGATGCAGGAGAAGAGAGGTATCACTATTAACGGGACAAAGAAAGTAAGAGATGACAGCGAGAAGTGGAATGGTAAGTCATGTTTGATCTTGTTTTACTCTTATTAGAATGTGAAATTTTGTTTCTAGAAGAAAATGTGATCCAGTGGCAATTTTAATTATTAACTTAGTATTTTACTTACTTCTGTTTAAAATAATATTTATGTAGAATAATATTTATGTAAATTGTACAGATTTGGCGGAGTAATAGTTTTATTATAGTATAGAAGATAGAAAAGACGATATACATGTATAATGTATCACATTGTCATATAAATAATTGTATTATTACGAGTATAAATGTCAAATGTAAAATGTCAAATAAATGTCATTGCCGAATGTCGCGAAATAAAAAAGAAAACCTAGCGAAGTTATTTTTACCTAATGTGGCTAATTCGTAAACTGAAGGGTAACCAACCAAATTAAACGATTTCCTATGTTATAGAATTTTTATCGTTATAATGAAAGACGTTATAAAGAGTTTATACTTTCAGTCTAATGTATGGTTATGTTGATTAACAAGTTGCATATTTAGTAAAAAAAAAAAAATGGTACATACAATTACAGAACTGAACTGAACTCATTTTTATTAGAAGCAGCGATTTATTTATACATTTCTTTGACATAATTGTAGTCCTCTCTTCATTATCTATGATAGACCTGTGTGTCACGAGTATGTATGTATTTTAAAAATTTGGGGGTGGAAATCTGTAGAAAGTTAACGTTAAAGTTAAAGTTCTATTTATGACACTGATAACATTTAAAGCTATGATTATGTTTCGTAGCTTGCTATGTTTGGGATTATTATATTATTACTCTCTCAGATTGATAAAGTTCCAATTCCTGTGTCTTTAACACATCATAATACGATTATTTTTTTACTTTATTTTTGGCAATTAATCTCTCAGATTATTACTGCCATTGTCGCCTAGTCAATAATATTACAAGCGTCGTGCGATCACTTCAATATTAAACGTCGTGTGAGTCAATATTCTAACAAGATGATAGATCTCTTGTTAGAACCTTCCTGGGGGTTTTTGTGGCATCACAGAATTTCATGCTCCGTGGTATTATTTTCCATTCACTTCACTTATGCACAATAAACTAACTATATTACGTAAAACACCACCAAATTTACAAAATATAGAGTTCAATAACACAAGATAACGAATAAAATATAAAATCCACTACATGACAGACTAAGATCCCGCCAAAAACTCCCCAACATGCTACGATTTATATGTTTGTGGTGTATGGGTGTAGATAATTTTAGGTTAACATAGATAGTTCTTCAGCGTTCATTGTGTATTTTTGCTCAGGCCTTAACAATATATAACCTCTAAATTTAAACTTTTTTAATTTGACATAATGACCTCAACAAAGATAACAGGTTATAGTCATGAAATTATATTATTGTTGTTTGTTCTTAATATGTGTGAGTAGACTTACGTATTATTCAGATGTGTCTAAAAATGGGTGTAGAATTTAAATATAATGGGTATATTCCATTATATTCATTCGCAAATGGACAAATAGATGAAGTGAAAACATGTAAACACTATAAATGTAGGAATTGTAGGTTATCTATCGTTCCTTCATTAAGGTTATATTTAACTATATATTTTTAATTGCCACATCCAGGATTTATATAACTTTTAAAACTATACAACTATTTAATCACCCATAAAATAAAATATTAAATTTCCAGTGCCTGTTTCGTTTTCAATAAAGAAATTAAAAGAACCCGATCCGATACTCCCGAAGCCCGCTCTACCGTATGAGACCAGCTCGGATGAGGATTTAGAAAAACAAGGGGAGAGGCAAGAGGAGAAACAAGTAGAGAAACAAGAAGAGAAACAGCAGAACAACAAAGCAGAGATTGAGACAATAGAGAAACCTACAGAACAGGAAGAAGAGGTTAAACCTCAACCAATAGTGCAACGAACATATGATTTTAATAATATACCGCCAGTTGTAGTCTACAAAATGGAGGGCCAGTTAACACATGATTTACCCATTATAAGAGCTATTGAACCAGTAAATAATATGTTAACTAAAACTAATCCTCCAGTTAACATTCCCGAGGTGAAGGAGCTACCAAAACCAGAGTTAATATCGATTCAACCAGAAAAATCGCCACCGAAGCCAATTGAAATTTTAAAAGAGAACACTCCCGTACGTGAAGAGAAAAAGGAAGAAAAAACAAGAGATGCAAGCCCTAGAAGGGAGAAATCAAAACATAGGGACAAAAGAAAAGAGTACACATCGAAATCGGAAAGTCGAGAACGACGCGTAAACAGAACTCCTGATAGAGAGAAACGTAGAGAGAAGGAGAGTGATAGAGAAAGGAAGAGAGTGAGGTATACTAAAGAGGAGTTGGAGACGGAAATCATATCTTTGGTGGACAACTCGGACGAGTTGATAGACCTGACTGGAGAACAATCAGATTCTAGAGGTAAGTGTTTCGTTTATTAAGTTGTTTATGGATTTTATAAGAAATTATTGAGCCGGAATAAATCTCCAGACACAAACAATTTTTGATGTGTAGAGGCATTTTTAGGTAGTGGAAAATACTTATGGCTTCGCGTCACCGATGACGTTGACATGATCTTGGCGTATTGCGTTTGCGTCAGACTAGCGTGTGCGCATTTGCGTTATATTGAATTTCTGTATTGAGCTTGTGCTGTCCCCGTATGTTTCATTAATTAATCAAATGTATACTTATAATCATTGCTCAAAATGCCAGTAGATGTTAAAACATGACTAATATTAATAATGTTAATAACAAATTACGAAATGTGAATAATTCAGTTTATAATTGATTTAAAAAAATTAAAAAAAGAAAACAGTTATTCCATTGTGTTGATTTTTCACTTCTGTCGGCAGTCCTTGTAATTGCCTCGCCTTATTTTTACGCGTTTTTTAATGTATAATGTTTTTAGAATATTCATTATAATGACAAAATAATATATATATAAAAATTCCTAATGATAGGATAAGTAGTTAGAGGGTGAAAGTGCATCAACCAAACAAATAAACTTACTTTCGCGTTTATAATGCGAGTAAAACTTACGGAAGAAATTCTCTAAAATAAAAGGGAGGTAACCTTGTTAAAATTCGTTAGCTTAGTATAATTACGACAGACACGAATCGTTGTTTTTTATAATATTTATATTGCATTGTATTTCAGGGGAAGGGGACGTGGAAACGGATCGCGTGAAACAGCAGGAGAGGAGACGAAGAGCAGCCGAGTTCCTGAAGAAAGTTGGTGTCGATCCCTCCGCTGCTACTTTGCCTACCACCTCTCTGGCGAGCGCAATGGTTAGAGTAGTTCTATAGTATCACTAGCCTCTGCCCGCTACTTTGTTCGTATGGAATAGTTACTTTGGTCTAACGGTAACATGTAGTAAATGCTCTCAAGGAAAAAAAGAACCGACTTTGAGACATTCTTCATTGGTACTCAGCTCCTATTAGTCTTAGTGTGATGATATATACTGTAACCATCCTCGATAAATGAGCTATATAACACTGAAAGAATTTTTCAAATCGGACCAGTAGTTCCTGAGACTACCCCATATAATGTCAAACTCACAGCTTCACCAACTCACAACGTCACAACTTCACCGGACTACTAAGGCGAGCGCTTAAGGCACTCAGCTGATTTTACTTGGTAGATCACATAGTGTTTGTTGGTAACTACTGTACAATCTGAGAATAGCGGTCACCGAAGCGGGCAATGTCTATATACTAATATATAAAGCTAGTTTGTTTGTTTGGGTGGTTGAACGCGATAATCTCAAGAACTACCGAGCCGATTTGAAAATTTCTTTCAGTCTTAGATAGCTCATTTATCGAGGATGGCTATAGGCTACATATCATCACGTTAAAACCAATAGGAGCGGAGCACTAATGAAGAATGTCTCAAAATCGGGCTATTTTGAGAGTTTCCGCTGCGTGTTACTTTCAGTATTATATGCGTTGCCATGGTAACATGATAACATTCTCTCGCAAATATTTTCCGAGTTTACTTTGTGTTCCTATTCAAAAAGTTTATTCTAGTTAGTTTCTTCTACTTAGTCTAGTTAGTTTTGTTTCCAATTTTTGATTATACGTGGTACGTTTATATCGCAAACATTTCAAAAGTTTATTTTGTGTTGTTATTCAAAAACATTTGTAGTAATAATATTCATCCAACAAGACAGGCGAAGGAATTAATCCATACTGCCAACTCTGAAGTTTTTTTTTAACTATATTTTTGGCAATCAATCTTTCCGATTATTACGGTCATTGTCACGTAGTCAATAATATCTAATATCACAAGCGTTGTGCGATCATTTCAATATTAAGTATGGTGTGAATCAATCAATATTCTAACAAGTTGGTAGATTCCTTGCTAGAACCTTCCAGGGAGTTTTTGTGGCATCTCAGAATGTCATTCTCCGTGGTATTATTTTCAATTCACTTCACTTATGCACAACAAACTAACTACTAATTACGTCAAACACCACCAATTTAACACAATATAGAATCAAGTAACAGATGTGCGCTGTACTAGACTCCAAGAATAAATATAATTGAAAATCATATATTTGTATGTAATTTAAATTATAGCAACATATAATAACAACTTAATTATATCGACAATATGGGCATATTATATCCTTATAATAAAAGATTAACATATATTGTTCGATAATGTATAGCTTAATATTTTTAATACTTATATAGTATAAGTGAGCACTAAGGATGGTATATAGTAGTTTAAAGTTCCAGGTATGTGGCTGATGATAAATCTCACCCCATTCGTCACACTGTTAGTATTCACATATATAATGTGCATGTTACCTGTATATGATGTGCGTGTCGTACTTACAAATATTTTTGCGAGAGTATTTCTGTAATTTACCACATATCACAATTTTACATTTATTTAATATATTGAAAAAACGCCTGCGGAGCCGCGGGTAACAGCTTGTATTCTAATATGCATCACGAGTCACTAGCAGTACTCTAACGAATTATTTTTAGTACTTACCCTATTTATAATTGAAGAGAAATGTAGGTGCTGTCTTTAAATACATGATTTTTGTTTGAAATTTTAAATAATAAAAAATAATAAAAAAATAAATAATATGAATTGTATTAATAAATCAGGTCGATACACTGGAGTTATTACGAAGGAAGAAGGCAGAAGAAGAAGAGAAACGACGAAGACGCGAGAAGAGAAGACATCGTGACAGACGAGGTGAGTACACTTTTTTTTGTACAATTCATCTCTATCTCTCTCTCTCTATCTCAAAAAATGGTATAAATCAAAGCAAGTTTAACATACAAAAAGATTAATATACGAAAAGTTTATTAATAACATTCCAAGTATTTATAAAACCACTCACATAACTCGAGTCTAGAATGTTCCATTATAAATTGTTTGTTGTAGAATGTCAAATGTTAGTAAATAAAATGAAGTAGTAAGAGAAACAAAAATCTAGCTAAGAGGATATCTTGCAGTTTATAAAACTCTACAGCAATTTCCTGTAGAATAATTATATCCTGAGTGAATTGAAGAAGGGCTTTTTTTTGCTACGATTGATCAATCCTTGTCAAATCATTGTACAGATCTGGTGAGCAGCTCTAATTAAAGTAGATTAAGTTCCCCAAAAGAGTATATTAGGGTTAGATTAAAAAAAAAAGTCTGTGGAGCGTTTTAGGATGAACAAAAATCTGGAAAAAAAATCTATGGTTTTATAGGTATTTCCTTGAAACCATATATGTCTGACAAGTTTTTTCATAATCGAATCCAAAAACTAGACGCAAATCTACTCATTTTTTTTACTATAGTGCCATTTGCAACCGTTATTTTGTACCTAAAACCTAATTTTTTGTAACTACATACTTTAAATATGTTTATTACAGAAGAAGATTACCACCGAAAGAGTAGAAGGAGAAGATACAGGTAAATATAATGAAAAAACTCTCTTCTGCCATTTTTTTTTTATTAATTATAATTCGTTTTGTTTCAACCCAATATACGACCCATTACTTTTTAATGAAAGCCCGTGCTTTAATTAATATTCCCTGATTGAATTACGTCATAATTCTTTTGTCTTCTTATTTTACAGATCTTCAGAGGATGAGGATGACGACAGGTAAGAAGATTGTTTTAATAAAATTGGTATAGAAAGAAGGGCTCATTATAATAATTGCAACAGGCAGTGAACAGATTCATTGTGACTTCCATCAGAAACTGCAAAATGTATTTATGTATACATTAATAAGAATGTAAAGAATTTATTGCCGATGATTTGGAATAGGTACACACATTTCAATCAATTTTAACTTAAATACGCATCGTTGTAAAATACGGCGTTCATGATAAAATCTCTTAAAGAAAATCATAAAGCATATCTTCGAGGAACATTTTGTCTTTATTTCATTAAAATCGGTTCATTCCATCAAAAGTTATAGGAATTTTAATGATGATGCGACTTAAGTACGGCAGAAAAGTATATAAGTAAATAGAGTTAATACATTCAGATGAACTTATTAGTCGCTGTTTTTTTACGTTAGATTCTACGTGGATGAAGTCACGGGCACGCCTAGTTTTGAATAATATTATTGAATTTTTCTATGTATTTCTGAATAATTATAATATAATCTTTTGCACACACTATAAGTAATAGAATCAATAATAATGTAGCGTATCCTTGCTACTTTGGCAACCAATCGTCACTATTGAAGATTATTGTTTGATTAATTATGACATAAAGAAATGTGATGATTCATTGTTCCAACAAGTTGGCGGACCCCTCTTATGTCTTTAAAGATTTTGTGATGTCTTAGAATTTACGTGCCATGTTATCATTTCATTTTCCACTGTTTTACTAAACTATATGACACGATATAGATTCAAATAACTCACGATTTTGAATACAAAAAAGGCATGACATGACCGTTTAGGATCTCGCCCAAAATTCCCTAACCAAGTGTCATAGATACAATACATCTTTAATCACCCAACAAAGGCAAAGGTCAACATGTTATACAGCCAAATGATATATTATAATATTTTTATATAAATACGATTTAATTAATTTTTATTTAAGAACTTATTTTTAACATCCTATTTAATTTGCGTTGGGTATGAATGTAGATTATACAAAAATTAAAATATAGTAGATTTTTCTACATAAGCCGGTTTGTGTAATCAAATGTGCTTTTATAAGTTTTGTCTATTCTTCCAGTTCAAAAAAGAAGAAACGAAAGAAAGACAAGAAACACAGTTCAAAGAGCAGGAAGAAGAGAAGGAGAGACGAAGACACGGACGAGGGGAACGACACTACTCTCTTAAACATAGATTTGACGAGTACCCTCAAGGAGCTGCGATCTCGTTCACCGACAAGAGACTTGGTACTACAGGACATAGATCAGAACTCTCAGCACAGTTTTAGACAAGAATCCTCAGAGGAGGAGAACGATAGAGAAGCCGTTCGCGAGAAGAGAAAAAAGGAGAAGAGAACAGATAGACAGTACAGCGAAGGAGAGTGGTCTAGTAATAGTGAAGATGACTCTCGATCGTCCCGAGACGTTTAGTTATAGTTTATTCTGAAAAGGAACGCCTGTCTGTTTCTTTTGTGTGTCTGTTGTTTGATCTTATCCGATGATGCATGTTTTTTTTACTTAATAAACCATAATTTAGTAAATATTGAATAGTTATCTAAAGTATTAGTATTTAGGTGAGGAAAGTTGTCCGGTACCGACCTCTATCGCTGAAACAATAATTGTTGGTTTAGATATAAAAAAAATACCAGGATAATGGATGTGTCATCAACATTCGAAAATGCAAACACCATTGTAAGGTTATATTGTGTTTTGTAGTATTTTTAGTGAGGACATTTTTTTATACAGGCCTGTTTATATCCGTCACTGACAGAACAACGCCAGTGTAGCCGTGAGTAAAGCTAGTGCATATAATAAATATAGGGAGTTTCATAAATATAGTGTTGTACTAAGGAATTGTCGATTTTATCGAATATGAACTGCTATATATCTGTTTCATTTACTTAGATTTCTTTCTGTGAAAGTTGGGACATAATTTTTTTTTTTTATTTATGCAACCTATTTTCCAATAACTCTTCACTGGGTGTTACTGTATTTTTTTATATTTGAGAACACTTCAGGCACTTTTTCCTTAATTCCGAATATGTATAAAACTTTACATTGCAAAGACGATTGATGCGCAAAGACGATTGATGCGCTCCTTATTTTTTATACGGCAGTACATATCGACCCTTTAAGCAAAAAAAAAAAAATTAACTCACAAATTACGTTTTTCGAGTTTTCGCCAGAAAATAAATTAACATTGTAAGAAGAATACGTCCAATTCAACAGCCACTTTAATACGATCAAAACTACGAAAATGGACGACTGTTGTTCCTCTTTTTGATTTAAATTTGTAAAAAAACTTCCGAAGATAGTTATAGTATAGTAAATTGATGTAGAATGAAATAAATCGAGATTTGATTTATAATTCATTATTATATTTACTTTAATGTATTTAAAAATGCATTGATACAGATTTATGTATATTGATATACAAAAACTCAATATGTACGCTAAACGTCTCACAGCAGCGCACAAAAATGAGTGTATATATATTTGGATTATGTAGTTAGTCTCGTGTCGCTTGGGTCCTAGTAAAAACGACTTTAAATCATTAAGGTAAGGTTGGATTTGCAAAATCATAAGTTCATCGCATACCATAACCACGTTTATACAATACAACGTTATTTTTATTCGAGACTGTGCATCTTGGGTTTTTATATGTCAATGTTTATATCACTTTGAAAAATGTGCTTCGTTTTGTTTTGGCAACATTGCGTCTAAATCCAGTTTTATGCTAATTATTGTAACGCATTATGCTGTTACTCTGACTGTGTTGAAATTATTGCAGTTGTCCATACGCGACGGTAATCATTAACCATCAGATGGGCCGTCTACGTGTTTGTTCCGCTTTGGCATTTAAAAAAAAACATAAAAAACTGATTTTTTTTCAAATTTTCTACCGAATTTGCCTAAAGAGTCTTCACAGATTCACCGTACTAGTAGAATCTTCATCGTTAGGTAGCACCGCTATAATATTTAATACCCTTTTTGAGGTTATACAATATACTTCTTTTGACGCGTTAGGGAAAAATGATGAGAGTTTAGAATTTTACGATGCGCGCGCATACAGTCACGAAAAACCGACACCCGGAAGTTAGCTATAGTGAACATTTTGTGTCTTTGTATTTGTTGTTTGTATTAAAACTTTCAATGGATTAAATACCTTTTTTTCTATGGTTATTGTTGTTTTTTCTACAAACGTAGAAAAAAGCGAAAGATAAAATGTTTGAAAAGATTTTTATCTTGTTACGCCAAAGAAATATAACTTCTAAAGCGTGTTCATAAGTACACACACACTTTTTTTTGCTTTGATGTACGAATACAGTAAACCACACAGTCTTTTTTATATTTTCATGTCAATGTTGTCTAAGAATCCATCTTACACCTATTGTACTTATTCGTGATAAGACAATGAATTAATATAATGTTACTGTAGATGTAAAATTTATTTTGATTAAAGAGAAATTTAAGATTTTCTTATTGTTTCATTTATTCTCTTGGCCCGATTTCTAAAAAGGGACAAATCGCCTTTAAAAGTATTTACAGTCATAAATAAACGTCAGACAATCATATAGTTAAAAAGGTGGTGTTCACGACTTCGTCTATATCGCTTATTATCAAAATCAAAAATTCTTTATTAAGTTTAGGCCCTAATAAGGCGCTTATGAACGTCAAAAACTACCAACGGTTCGGAAAACAACCCAGCCATCGAGAAGAACCGGCAAGAAACTCGATCGGGTACATTTTTTTTAATACATTTCCAAACCATCATACAATAGCTTATAGTGGATGCACAGAGAGGAGTCAATTCCAGACATCACTATCGGTCATATAGTGATCCACTCTATAATATCCTTTTGACACTAAGACCCGCTGGACGTGGCGCTTAAATTTACAGTCCGGCAAATCGGTAACATGTTTTGAGACTTTATTGTAAAACCTAACACTGTTACCTAAGAAACTATTACTGGTTTTACTAAGTGTGAAACATGGGACGACCAGTTTATTACAGTTTCTAGTATTTACATTAAGCCGGTCTTTTACTAAATCCAGTTTCTCAAAGTTTTTACGGACATTAAATTATCAAGAATGTATTAGGAGGGTAGAGTTAAGATACCGACTTCCTGGAAATTCGTTTTTAATGATTCGTAATCGATTAGAAAACAATACCGTTTATGGGCAGAGGAAAAACACGCGCAGCAAACCGCTTACTCCACTTAACACATGGTTGAACGTGTGGTGTGTATAATAGTTACAATTTATAAAAACGCATAACTTTATATTAGACAAGCTTTTGTTCTCGACTTTGACCGCGTAATTACTTTAGACTAACGATAATAAGTAGCGGAAGCTCTCGGAAGAAAAAAAAGCGATTTTGAAACATTCTTCGTTGGTGCTTCGCTCCTATTGGTGTTAACGTTATGATATGTAGCCTATACCCTTCTTCAATAGGTGAGCTATCTAACACTGAAAGAATTTCAAATCGGAACAGTAGTTCCCGATATTAGCGCATTCCACCATACAAACAAACCCTACAGCTTTATAGATTACTACTCTTCTCTCTTACTTAACTCGAGCCGTCACAGTGAAGCGATTTTAATGAAACTAAGACAAAATGTTACTCAAGGATATGTTTTATGATTTTCGTGGTGAGGTTTTATCGTGAATGAAGTAGAAACTTTAGCAGTCATGCGTGCTCATACAAATAGACAGACATTTCTAAAGATGATCGAAATGTATTCTATTACTTATTCATAGGCATCTACTACAATTTTTTTATAAAAATGTAAAAAGTAACGTATAAAGATTTTGTATAACTGATAAATGACTACTGACTTACATAACATTTTGTACACGAGATGCTTTTTTTTTTACTGACTACGCTATTGGCCTCGCAAGGTTTATACATATATAATATGTATATATATATATACATATATATATATACATATATATATATATAAGGTAACAGTCTAAACCGAGGTTCGGCCATCTTGGCACCTTTGAGCTTGTCTTTATTCGACTCAGTGCCTAAAAGACTCGTCCTAAAAGCCCAGTGAAACCGTGAACCGTCCGTGTCAGACCCAGAGCGGTTAGTCAGTTGGAAAAAGGGTATTACTAGAATTATCAAAAATATTTTTGTAGATCTTTGTTTACTTTTTTACTCGATTTCCATGAAATTTTGTTATAAATATGTCTTATGTAAAATTGGTTACGTTATAAAAACGAACGATAATACCTACATTTAAATAAGAAAAAAAAGAAAGAATTATCAAAAAATGAAAATTTTATTTCGTTCTCAACCAATTTGATCTTAACTGTATATGTAATAAAAGTGATCAATAAATTATTAGAATGCAATGATATTTGGTATAGTTCGGTGAAGCTGTCAAGACCTTTCCAGGTCAACAGCGTTATCATTTCGAAAGAAAACAGTGATATTGATTTATTATATCATTGTTAAAAGGTGTATAAAATAGTACCGAGAATAAAAATTAACTCATTCTGATTACATTTTGTACGTAGGTACTATAACATATCACTTCGTAATTGATAGAATACAAGGATTGTCAATATTATAATATGTAAAGAAGTAATAATAATTAGAATTCGTTTAAAATAAATATATTTGAAGTATCAATAGAGTAATAACAATTAACATCGTTTGTATAAAAATATACGCAAAAGTGATATAACTTACCATTAAAATTTATCAGAGACATTAAACCATTACGATTAGTTAGTTGTCCTTTATATTTGGCAAACAATTTTACACCAAAATCCTAATGATAATAGGGTTTAAATTGGAATGTTCGAATGATTATTGTGTTTTCTTTTTTTTTTTTTGTTGTCACGACCTCGACACTGTTATTATATTGATAGTGGAATCTATTTTACCATAACATTTCATGTAAAAACAATTTTTATCTTCGTCATAACATAACGGCTTCATTTAACACTTGACTTATTCTTCATCTTATTCCAGCCTAATTAATCCGTCTAATAATATAACAATTTTAGCCAGACACATGATCAAACGATGATTAGTCGATGACTTGTTCGGACAACAGGATAATTGATCTTGGTTCGAATCTGAACAATGAGCCGGCGGTTTTGACGTTAGACAAGACCGCGGTGAAACAGTAATAACAGTATCTGGGGTAGTTACTATATGTTAAAACACCAGTTCTCGTCCGATCATTCAAATTAAGCAACGTCGGCCGCGGTCATTACTTGGATCGGCGACGTCCTGCGAATACTGCAAGACGTTGTATTATGATTGTCATATTTAATTAAAATGTTTCCCTGTATTACAAAAAAATTATTTTTTTCGTAGGTATTTACGATACATCCTATTTTTTTATAATGCTCGTCTAGCTCGTCAACTTTTAAGTTGAAAACTTGTCACCTAGCACCTACAGGTGTGTTTCGGCATTTGCACTCGACAGTGAGGCTTCTAGGCTTAGCGTGTTCACTTTACTGCCCCACATACGTGCACGCACACACGTTTACACCTGAAAGTGGAAGGGTTTTATCTTTTTCCTTTATCGAACTGAAATAGTTTAGAAAATTATCCAATACGAAATATATATAGGGAGTTGTTGAGGTATGTATGCTTGGTACACATATATGTTCCAACAACTCATATATGTATGAATAGTTAGGGTAGCTCAGATAAGTCGCGAATCGCATGTATCAGGCAACAGCGCAAGTCGAGGTGTGTCGTGCACCCTTGAGCTAGTTTTCAAATAAAATCAGCTGTGTGCCTTAAGCGCTAGCCTTAGTAGTCCGGTGTAGCTGTTAAGATCTTGCTAGTTCAATAGCGTAGTCAGTTCCAAAAAAAAACCTCATAATGAACAACAAAGTTCTCTGCCACGTCTGTATGTATGTTCGCGATAAACTCAAAAACTATCTGATCTGATTATAATGCGGTTCATAAGTAGATAAAATGATTCATTCGTACGACTAATAACGAGAGAACTTAAGGATTCTTAAACGCCAATTTAAAATTGCCTTAATAATATTTACACCTTATTTTATATCAACCTCTTAACTGTACTAAGCGCAAGCCCGAACTTAAAGCAATATAAAAACGGCCAAAAAGTTTGAAGCGAACTGTTTACATTTAAGATGCACTGATCCTCACTTTTAACTTACAGAAGAAGAGCAAAATGTATAAATTCTAAGAACGTATGACGAACAAACGATTTCTTAAGTGGTCTGAATTATTTACAACTTATTTTGAAGAAGCATTATAATGAACAGGAAAAATTTTATAAGTCAAGATACAAATAAATTGTCTCCTGTACAGAGACGTCAGATTTGAATCTCTATATAAGCAAATATTCACATCCGTGTTCATCTATTTTTAGCTCGCTCTTGGCATCACCCGATTCAGTAACTGCGAGTTCCGATTACCGCTGTATATTCTCTGATAACAAGATCTGACGAGTGTATGAAATCGCACACAAGTATGATTACCCACTTACAACGACCAATTGACCGTTTGACCACACGTTTAGGCTATTTTAGTTTCAATGACAGACACTTCTCCCATTATAAAAATTAATGACCATGTTCTCCTATAATCTATCTAGGTCTAACATAATCCATACTAATATTATAAAGAGATAAAGTTTGTGAGTTTGTGACGTTGTATGGGGTAATCCCAGGAATTACTGGTCTGATTAAAAAAAAAATTCATTGTTATATAGCTCATTTATAGGATGGTTATAGGCTATATATCATCACGCTCAGACCAATAGGAGTGAAGCAGCAATGAAGAACGTTTCAAAATGTGTTTTTTTCCTCGTGAGAGCTTCCGGTGCGTGTTAGCGTTAGCCCAAAGCAACTATTACTACGTGGACGAAATCGCGGGCAAAGGCTAGTCTATAGTAATATTATAAAGAGGTAAAGTTTATGAGTGTGACGTTGAAGGAGGTAATCTCAGGAAGTACTAGTCCGATCTGAAAAATTATTTCAGTGTTGTATAGCTCATTTATCGAGGAAAGAATGGCTCAAAATCGGGATTATACCTCTTGAGAGCTACCGCTTCGTGTAAGCGTTAGCCCAGAAGTAACTAACGCCTGTTTGGATTTCCGATCTCAAAATGGTCTTAACTCTAAAATACTCTTAAAGTATAGTTTTCGCAAAGTTTTTATATTTCTGAATACAGTTGCGCAAAATACAAATTTATGTATAAAGACCTATCACTATCACTATCACTATATATTATAAAACAAAGTCATCTGCCACGTCTGTCTGTCTGTCTGTTCGCGATAAATTCAAAAACTACTGAACGGATTTTCATGCGGTTTTTACTAGTAGCTACACTGATTACTAAGGAATGTTTATGCATATAATTTGTCAAAGTTTTTTTTTATTGTAAGAGTGGGACAACGCCCACCGGGCTCGCTAGTATACATTAAATAAATGTTCTTTCTTTTCAATTAGTTATAAGAATTAAGAAGTAGATACAGTTATATTGTGCAAGAAGAACACCGAGAGGACTTAATTCAGTGGTATTCATACTTTTTTAAACGGGCCACAAACACGGTGCCTCGGGCCGCAAACTATAAATATTTAGGTATTAAATAAAAAAACGTAATTTCAAATTAACAACGTATTAATGTAGTGAAAAATGATTGTCCAATAAAACAAGCTTGGTATAACCCTTATATCATAAGAAAGATATTGCGGTCGGGTTATCTGGGATCTATTTAATTTACTCAGCGTGCTCATAGTTTTTTATGATGGGCACGAGATTTAAAGTAATTGAAAAAAAAAGATAATCGGGTGGGCCGACTACAAAGCCACGGCGGGCTGCAGGTAAAGTATAGATGGCTTAGTCAGTACAAAGCTGGCACTGTCACCTATGGTGCCAGACGAGGTAGCAATCCAAGAAGATTACACCGAGAAAAGAGATGAAAACGTAAGAAACAAAGTCACATTCCAATTTATAATATTAGTTAGAATTGAATTATATACAATTATTTAATTATAAAAACCAGAGTACGACCCGCCAATGTTTATATAATAATTTATGACGATTTATTTTATGTAAATATTGTTAATTTTGATAACCTCGTATTACGACTTTCTTGAACTATGGTATTAAATGATTAGATTGGGTTTTTATTATAATATTTTTGTCGTTTTCATTAACAATTCGTGCAGTTTTTTGGACTTTCTTATATTAGTACAGCAAAAAGGCTGACATAGTGTTTTTTATATCATAGGAGGCAAACGAACAAGTGGGTCGCCTGATGTTAAATGATCACCGCCGTTCATAGACATCATAGATAGCAACATCAGGGAAGTCGCTAGTGTGTTGCCAGCCTGTGTTTGGGGAGGAATGAAGGAAAGGGTGGGGGAGAGGAGATAAGACAGGAGGGGATGTGGGCCCCCGGCGCTCTCACTGACCGAACGAAACGCAACAATGCAACCACTGTTACTTCACATCGGTTTTCTGTGAAAGGGTTGTACTACCAATAATAACTTCAGCGTGGCTCTACCACCTAAAAAAGTACTTACTATACTATGCCAAACTGCATATTTTATTAAGCCTAATTTGAGATTTAAGTCAACTTCATTTGTGAGTGATTGAATCCAGATCATGTTATGATACCATTTTAGTTGATTTTGTTGATCGTTTCATTAAAAAAATGCGAAGGATTTATGATTACTTGCACTACGACTACTGAGTTTCTGACTACTTTTATTTGCTTCCTCCAAATTATTTCACTTGTATTTTGTGCCTTTTCTTTTTACCAAGAATGTAAGGTCAATATCGTGTATATATTTTGGTATAGCATTTTACAGGTCTGTTAATCCATTCTATTTATTTACTACCTAAATGGGCTCTGGCCCAAACTGGCTCATTCATCCTTCCACTCGTTGTCGTCAATGTTCTTTTCCACTTATTGCTTGGCTAATAATTTGCATCTGTATATATCATCCGTTTCAAACTCTCTTTTCGAGCTTACCGTTCTGTGCAAAATTAATATTCCTAAAGACCACAAGATGAAGCTGGGCACTTATTACGACTTAGGCAACGAGTTGACTAAAGACGGTTATATAGTTAATCTATATGCCGTAGAAGTGGGAGCGAGAGGTATACCAGGAAAATCTCTTTATAGCCTGCTGAAAGATATCGGTCTATCCAGAACTGCAGTAACTTCTATACTAGAACGAGCCTCTAAAGCTGCAATAGTATGTTCATACCAGATTTGGATAGGCAGGGAGAGAAACACAAGCAGCTAAGGTGAGTGTTAATGTACATTCGAAAGGGGCCCCTTAAACCAACACCAGTGTCACAAATCTCGTGATCTATTCGGAGTTTCTCACGCTGCCACGCGATGGACCCGGCACCCGCACTGTGAATCCATAGTATGCTAAGTAATACGTCTCATATTCCATTCAAGTACATGTATTTAAGTATTTCAAAGAAGAGAAATAGACTGCATGTATCTAGTACTTTTGTTTCTAACGTTTATTTGTAAATAATGAAGTTACGAATATAAAAATAATTTAATTTTAACATTTACGTAAAAGCACCATCTGGTGAAAACATACAGGTAAAAGTAACAGCACCCTCTATAAACAGAAGTTGTGTAAAATATTGATAATTTAAATGAGAAGTGCTTAACTATTGCTGTATGAGTAGGTATAATAATATAGTGTATTATCTGTGTTTGTGGAGGGCGCGCGCGGGAATCGTATGAATTAAATGCGCACCTGAACACTTATTTGTACCTACGAAACGAACGAAGAATAAAGTTGGTCACGTTGGCCTTCCGTCAGCTAGGCACCTGGTTCCGTAGAACACCAAGGACACTATATCTGCACTACTCTATCCGCACCGTAAATATTGTAATAGCTTATTTGTCTCATATACATTAATTATTGTGATCTTATTAATATTTAAGTTCATTCTTTATTTACAAATTTTTGTATTAATCGCAGTTTACTAATTTGAAGATGGAATTAAATCTATTATTTTTCTCCGGTCAACCTTTTTAAAGTGCTGACGTGGAAACTTTGCTGCGTCCTACACTTTTGTATCTGTTATAATGAAACCAAATATTGTTTAAAAATATATGCTGAAAAAAACCATAACCATATCTCAGGTTAAATAAACAAACATAACATAGAATTTAATCTTGTTATTCTTCAGAATACATATCGACACTGATTGGTATAACTGAAAAGTAAATACGTAATTATTTAATAAAACGAAACGCCTCATCATGGTCGTACATATAAATAAAAACAATAAAATTATCATCGAAACAATTAAACAAAAACTAATCATTTAATTGATGTTTTCAATTGTCGATCGAGATTCGTAATATTTTCGCATATTTTTATCTATTTTATATATGATACCCTTTGTTCTGTGGCTTCTTTGACCCCGTATTATCAGCGAGCATTGCGATTTAAGAACTCTGTGGAGCTATGATCAGCCAGTAGTATTGCTAGTAATTCTAACCGTTGACAGTGTGAACGCGCTAAAACATGAAGACCAAACCAGTGAGTTTAATATATCACGATTATTTTTAAAGATAGACGAGTTTTTTAAGGCCATGTACATTCGATACTATACTGCTTTAACTAAAGTCATACTTTCTACAAGTGTTTGATAAACGTAGTTACGATCAATGTATTCTAAGTACATGATCGTCCTAACAATTTGAAAGCATCTCGGTAAAAGATTCTAAGTACATGATCGTCCTAACAATTTGAAAGCATCTCGGTAAAAGTTTCTAAGTAACTTTAAGACTGAAAAATGCCCATATTGGACACAGTCTTAATAATCTAATATAAAATAATTTTATAAGGAACTAAAGGCTTGGGAAGTAACTATTTCTGGAATTACTAATTCCAACGTTAAATAATTTATTTATATATTGGTATTATTTTATAATTTATTAAAATAATTTATTTATATATTAGTTATATATTGGTGAATTTACACTACCTCTTTATAAATTATATTTTAGCTTGTATGTTGTTCCGATGTATAAGCCTATGTATTAGTGTAAAATTTCATCAAAATGCGTCCAGTAGTTTTTACGTGAAAAATTATGCATTTAGAGTCTAGATCTAGATTCTAGACAGACTTTCTCCTTTACCTATAATAGTAATTAACAGCATTTTTGCTAGTATTAAATGTTACATTAAAACGTTATATTATACAGAGCTTTTTTTTTCTGCACTCAATTCCACTTCCAAATCTTTTGAAAGTTTTACACAACTTCGATAATAGGGGGAGCGAATTTCCAACCGCAATATCTAGCAGGGTGATAGTTTAAGGGTACCAATTTCTTATTACTAAGACTATAACAGTAAGATCGAGTAGTATTCTCGAATGGTAAAATTTTGAAACATATTTTTTGTCATTTATTGTATGCGTGCGTTATGTCCAAAGAGTATAATAAGTAGGGGGTAAGGGGTGTTGAATGGGGTGTAAAGTGTGTTGAATTTGGGGTGTAAGGGGTGTTGGGGGTGTAAGGGGTGTTGAATAACATCATAAGACTTGAGACACCCAAGCCAACCTCACCTGCACGTAGTGCACCCTGCTGAATAACGAACGAGGCAATGGCGCAAGCGGGGTGGTAGGGTTTTACAGCCAGACTGGGTCGGAACCACCATGTATATGGCGAAAAAGCCCGTAATAGTGATTCGCTTCTACGAGTCGCGTTTCGGGATCAGCCTGTGCATATCCAGCTTATTACAGGCCGGCATGATAGTGGCGACCGCCGATGGACAGAATGTCAATCGGTGGTCGCTATTATTTTTGGATTATACTGTGCTTACCATCAGGCATAGTACAGTCACTTTGCCGTGCTACAATAAAAAAAAAAAGTAATATAGGAAGTTATGTCATGTAACTGTAAGAAGAATTCTTTTCGTACGTAGAAATTTTAACTTCTTCAGTGTAGAGGCTCCGATGTCAAATTTTTGATACGACTCATAAAGATCGTAAATCTGGTGATGGTTATATTTGTATATTGGAATCGTTGCCTCGTACTGAAAAGTAGATACAGAGTAACATATAGTTATGGAATCTTGGATGCATTTGAACTATTGGCAGAATTGATATAACTGTTCCTGAGAAGATGCCTAGAGCTTTACGTTCTAATATTTTCGCTACGAATTATTTCCGAACAGATTTGGGCCTTGATAAAATCATTGAACAGAATAATATTGATTTATAATTCAAATCCAAAACTTCAAATCTAGACATCTTCACAAGTAGTCTCAGCCAATTTAAGATAAAAAGAAAACTGGAATAGTATGTGTTAAGTTAGTTTAGTCCTATTAATTAAGTTATTTGCTCTACCATACAATACGTAGTAAAACACCTATAATTAAGATTTCACTTGTATAGTCATTTTTTCTAACCTATATGTATAGGACTGTAACCTAGTGTAATTCTTGTTGGTGCTTCGAACAATTAAATATAAACCTTCAATAATCATTTTACATATACCACAAGAGATTCTCTGTAAAGTTACGTTCATAAAGAATACTATGCATTTCACTCGAGTTTGATCAGTTATCAGTGAAATTAATATTTTTTGTATGATCGAAATGTCGCCTAGTGTTCAGTGAGCAGATGGCCCAGGGCATGTTAAGACTACAAAAATTTAGTTCTTACATACAGCTTCCATTCTACAGGTGAGATCGGCGACAAATTTTCAACGTTAGGGCGATGGCTATCCACATCAGTTAACAAGAGTATGATGTACCATGATTTAATCACGGTGTTTTCTTTAACTAAAACTTTTAACTTCATTGTGGGTTGTCAAAAATAAAAAATATGCGTCATCTGAACGCGAAATATTAATCAAATTAATTACTTTTCAGGAATCTCCCGTATCCGTAATGGATCAATCGCATTTAAATCAAAAAGTAGACGAGAAAGTTGAGAAGCCAAAAGAAGCTTTCCGGGATTATACCATCGACGAGAATGACCCGATTAAGATGCGTGTCCGCAACACTTACTACGAGATGCACACTAAGATGACCGTCGATTTTGTCAAATGTAAGTACATTTTTAGAAATTTTTAGTAACTTGATGGTGAGTTAAGTTTAAAGAAAGTTTGTCTTTTTTATTTCAATCAAGAAGGATTTAATAGTGAAACTTTTCCATCGCCGTATTTTTTTTTGTCCGTCTATTGCGTGTCGCATTACAGGCGGCCGCGTAGTACGGATAAAGTGAAAGGGCAGTCAAAACCCAAGCGGCGTCCATGGTTCAATTCAAAATTATTGAATAATTTAATTATTGTGTTAGGTTTTCAGCATGCCTCTCTTATTTGAATGATTGTATTTATTATGTAGCCCGTATTATAATACACAGATCGAAATTAAAATGTATAGTTGGATATCTCGTTTACTATTGATTTCCTACTGTCATTTCCATTTTACAATTACTAAGTTAGTATTAAAAACGCGATTTTAATACCCCAAATCAAATAATTTTCCGAAAACTTTCAGTCAAATACCTACGATCTGAAAAAATGTTTCACCAAATGGAGGTGGTTTCATAAAATCATACAATTTTTGATTTCTTTTAATCAGGTATTCCAGGACCCCTTGAACCAGTTTTACAGAGTCCGGGAATATACTTCGACTCGACTTCTATTGTTTATTTTTATAATAATTATTGGAATGTGATCACTTATGTAAAAATGGTTTCTATAAAACCTTATTTAACTAAAATCCAGAATTATAAATAGTTTTAAATTTAGATTGAAAATATACATTTAATCCTTTAAAAATTAATGCTTATTAATAACTATATATATAACTAATTATCTTATATTTGACTTTTTGTCTCGTCTTATCTCGGAGAATCATATGAATATTTATTGCATTGTTGCGTTTCGTTCGGTCAGTGAGAACACCGGAGACCTATCTCCCTCCCCCTCCTTTTCCACTCCTCCCCCCCCCACCCTATCCCACTAACACAGGCTGGCAACGCACTCGCGACTCCTCTCGTGTTGATGGTGATTATGGACGGTGGTGATCACTTAAGATCAGGTGACCCACGTGTTCGTTTGCCTCCTATGATTTAAAAAAAAAATCTAATTTTAATAATATAATACTATAAATAATTTTAATGTGTCTATTTTCAATTTAAGGAATAATGAAGTCAGATTAGTTAGTTTGTATACGTTTTAATATTTTAGTATTATCCTATAGTTTTTTTCTACACAGTACCATAATTTAAACTGCAGCCTTTCTTTTCCAGCTAAGATAGACAAGTGGACAAAGTTCAACCATTTCAAGTCGACCATAAAGGACGCTCTGATCAAACTGAACGAATTAATTGATGAATCTGACCCCGACACTAACTTACCGAACATCGTGCACGCTTTCCAAACTGCGGAGAGGATCCGCAAAGATCATCCCAATGAAGACTGGTTTCATCTTATTGGACTCATTCATGATCTCGGAAAGGTAAATGGACGTCGTATTTTAGTTTAGGTGATATAGAAAGAACGTCATTTTTCACAGCCAATTCTATTCTTTATATATTCCTATTGCTGATAATATTTGTACATTAGTTAGCTTGACACATCTCTAATCTCTATGAGGTGGCAAAGGTGACAAAATAACACGGGACCCGGCTTGATAGGACCTCTAGGCTAATACTTCAGTGATTTATTAAAGTTACAATATGAAAATTTTTCCGTGGCCCTGTTTTCCTGTTTGGTCTTTCCATCCAACAAATTTGCCACAAGCCTCAAATGGTATAGTTACACCACTGGGAAGAGTACGTATTTTCAGACAAAAAAAGTATATAGTTTTATGATTATAAAAATTTGTTTGTAAATTTTCAAAAGGATCAGTTGAGTAGCCGTGAGACCGTAGCAAACAAACAGACTCATGTTCCAATTTATTGTTAGAATAATATGTCGATTAGTTCAAAACTACAGTCCAAATTTCTATTGAGTTTATATTTATTTATACTAACGAATCTACCGACCTTAGGTTTATTGAAAACGAGGGATAATAGACGTTTCTAGTCTCTTGTTACGTTGATAATGTGGGTTATTCCTTTATCGCTTAAGAGTTTTGTATTCTCGATGTCCACCTAACACCAGTTTTAACTATTAATACGGCCTTGCCGAAATATCTTGTAACACTAATTCTTGATACGTTATTCATAATAAATGGCTTAAATATTAACTGGTCATTGAAGTAATCTTTTTGATGTGAAACATCTATAGGCGCGGATGAACCTGATTGTTGGCGTGGCGATACGGGTCGTGGCGTATGAGCGAGACGTGGCGACGCAACGCCATACGTAACCTAAGTGTAATTTGAAACTTCGAGAATTTGAGATTCGTTCGATTCGAACAATTTCGATGTTTCACATTTGCCAGGTGTCCCGTGATGGCTCAATATTTGTTGTATTAATTGATAAAACATCATCAACTACTATCATAGCAATTCTCATAAGACATTAGAACTGTTCGGTTTTCCAAATGAAAATTCGCCTTTGTAAGAAATTGTAAGCTAAAATCAGATACATTCGATCAAAGATTGTCAAATTCCATTGTTGGCTTATTGCAAAGTTGTTCTATTTTTAATCGAGCAATTAGTGAAGCAACTCTCTTAAATTTAAAAAGTTTGTTGGTTTCAATTTTATGTTTTAATGTTCAGCCTATAGAATGATTATTTTGTCCAATTTCGATCAGGTTATGGCCTTCTACGGCGAGCCACAATGGTGTGTTGTAGGAGACACCTTCGCCGTTGGATGCAAATGGGGTAAATCTATTGTATACGGAGATGACAGCTTTAAGGATAACCCTGACACCTATAATCCTAAATACAAGTGAGTTACATCTGCTTTTTTGTAGATTCTAGTCTCATTCGGAGTATGTATTATTAAATATCGCCTAATATTTGGATAAAGACATTAATATGTATCTCTAAAATAAGAAGAATAGTGTTAACTATACCTCTCTGTGCATGAATAAGGAATACGCGTGCGCTGTGTACACGCAGAAGTAGTACATTGTATTTTATTACTATTTTAAATGTTGTATAATTTTACATAATAAAACACTGTTTATGATGAAGACATTATTATTTTCACTATTATTAATATACCTTTACATATATGTATGTAAAGATAACGTATTTCTTGAATAACACTTGGAGTT
Source organism: Antheraea mylitta (assembly GCA_014332785.1). NCBI lineage: Eukaryota > Metazoa > Arthropoda > Insecta > Lepidoptera > Saturniidae > Antheraea > Antheraea mylitta. The sequence continues at coordinate 1,261,264 of JACEII010000096.1, forward strand.
TTAGAATATAAACTATTTAAAAAATATTTATGATTCAATGAATCATAATGTATGTTATAAAAAACTACATTAAAGACAAATAGTAAAGGAAAAATTTAAATATAAACTTGAAAATGTCGTTTCTATATTTGCTGATAGGTTTTTCTATTGAGCTGAGTAATATCGCGTAGTTTTAGGTAATCTATGCTAATATTATAAAGCTGGAGGGTTTGTTTGGATGAACGCTCTAATCTCAGGAGCTACTAGTCCCTTTTGAAAAATTCTTTCAGTGTTAAATAACTCATTTATCGAGGGAGACTATTTAAAAAAAATCTGCACAATACTGCTGTTTAGCTGGAAGATAATGTCTACATTAAGCTCACCGCTGTGCAAGCTAAAGAGTACAATAAAGTATTCATTCGAGTTTTTGTCTAGATGTTGGAATGCCATGTAGTGGTTTTTATATTTTATCCATAAACTTGCGTTATTTGGCTCTATATTGTGTAATGTTGGTGGTGCTTTAAATAATATAGTTTGGTTATTGTGCACAAGTGAAGTGGATTGGAAATTACCGCGGAGCATGGGTTCTGACTTGCCACAAAAATTCCCAGGAAAGTTCTAACAAAACGGCCACCATCTTGTTAGTGCATTGAAATTATATCAAGAAACTTGTGATATCGTGACTTACTTGACAACGGCAGTAATAGTCTACTAGAAGACTGGTTGCCATAAATAAAATAGAAGATGAAAGTGTTCATTAATTCACTGAAGAAATATGTAAATAAATATTTATAGGATACATTTTATTAAAACAATAAATCTCATGATAGCCATTTAATGTTGCAGCACTAAATATGGAATGTACGAGCCGAATTGTGGAATGGACAATATAATGGTATCGTGGGGACACGACGAGTACATGTACAGAGTGTTGGTGCACAATAAAGCCAAATTCCCATTGAAAGGACTTCACATGATCAGGTATGTTTTGAATTTATGTCCTTTATGTCACATGTTTAATTAATAACTGGCTGATAACTACACCGTTTGCCGCCACTTCTTCTCGGAAAGAAACTAGAAAACGTAGTTTCTTTTTTTATTCCATCGAGGGTTTGTTAAAATAAAACATAGTACCCTCATCCATACAGCAAACAATTAAACATCTTACAAAAGAAAATAATAACAAACAAAATTAAAAAACAGAAACTTGCAATCACTTTCTTGTCCTTATCGTAGTTTGTTAAAAGAATTAATAACTTTAATATCTTGATAATGTTTTTTTTTGGTACTTACGTATTAACACCACCGCATTTGCCGACCGCTACTGCGGCCTGCTCGCGTTACCTTTCTTCGCAAATCTAACCTAACCAAACGTAGACGAAACTGTTTTATTTTAACTTAAAATCAAGTTGCTAATATAAAAAAACGCAGTGCGCTCGCCTACCGCTACCGTAACCGATTTATTTTTCTCATTTTTCCCGCCTTGGTTCGCTTGGTTTAGGTTACACTTGTGAAACAAAGACAGCGCGAGTCGTTAATATATAGGTACCTTATTTTACATAAGAACCAAATAGTAAAGCCAAAATTATAAAATATCAGGTGACACTTTAAATTTGTTATTAAAAGTTAACTAATAGTATTTGTGTACTATGCGTCCACAACGCAAAGCTATATTATTTTATTTATACATATATATCAATGATTTAACATAAAGTTGTATAATATATTTTTTATTTAGATACCACTCGTTCTACCCGGGACACACCTCTGGGGATTATGATCATCTTTTAAACGAAAACGATGAAGAGATCATTAAAGCTGTGAAAGAATTTAAGTAAGTATTGTTTTTCATATCTCTAAGCATTCTCTTATCCATTTCAAATCAAAATACTTTTTATTCAATATAGGCCCTGAGAAAGCACTTGTCAGAACTACCACCAGTTCGAAAAACAAACTGGTCATCCAGAATCGGCAAGAAACTCGATCTGGTTAATCTTTTCATTATACATAACATACTTTATATTACCAAAGCTCATCTATAGCTACTAAGCAAAACAAAAATCGTTTAATAAATAGAAGAGAAAGTAGAATTGAACAATTTTACCTTCACTTATTTATATATACACTGTGACTGTTAAAAGACTGACAACCTTCAATCGTGTGATAGTTCACGGTCACATTTAACATATAAAATAATAATATCAAAACAAGTACTAATAAGCAACAAAGAGAACCTAAGTTAGAGGGATAGAGGATTGACTATATGTTTTGTATTTTTTAGATAAGTAGGTCAAATACTAAGCAACTATTTTTTTAATTGATCTAGAACGAGTATTAGGTACTGACGATTCTGTAAAAATATTGCTAACGAGTAACCAGTCACCCAGTAGAGATGAAACTTGATGTGAATATTTTTCTTTATATAGCAAATATGATTTGTACACGAAAAGTGCTGATATCCCCGATATTGATGCTCTCTGGCCTTACTACGAGAAGCTTATCGAGAAATACGTTCCCGGAGAACTCGAATGGTAATAAGTTTGTCTTTGATAAATTATTATCGAACGATATAACAACTCTTTGAAAAACGACATGGGACAGCATCAATGACTCGATAAAATGAATTGACTTACATGATTGACATTGACATATATATGATTGTATTTAGATTCAAAGGGACTTAATTATCAGATGACATATAAATTAATATACAAATAATGTACATATTTCTCTCTATTATTTCTTAATTTATTTGTACAATACTATGTATTTCCTAATATTTCCATAAAATATATTAAATAAATTTTAAAAATAAAAATCTATAAAAATATCAACCGGTATATTACTCCGAGCAAATGTATTTAATATTTTATACTTACCACTACTAGTTATAGTATAATAGTAATCTATATGTAATACATTCGAATTGTATATCCTATATTTTGTAGATATTACGTACGTATTCTATTTAAAATGTAAAATAATATATATACGCATTTAAGTACCTACTGTATATTAATAAAATGTAGCATTTCTTATACTAAAATAGTCAAAATATGTTAGTAAGTTTGTGTATAATATGTGTGAATATGTATAAATAAAGTAATATTATAAATGAATATAAATTATTGTATCATTTTACAAAATATTCCTGTTTACGTAGTATCGATAAACATTCAGTTTGACCTTCAATAACTCCGTGACGCTGTAGACCCGTGGTCGTCAAACTGCGGCCCTCGGTTGTTTTTCGTGCGGCCCGCGACAAAGTAAATTATTTCAAGACAACTTTACCCAGATGCCCTAGACAGAAATCAAAAACCGACTTAAGGGGCTACCTCGGTCCCACTAGCGCCGCCAATTGAAAAATAAACATGTTTCAATAAATAAAGAGAAAATTCTAACGGTGCTAGTGGGACCGAGGTAGCTTCTTAACGCTACTCGCGCGTGATCGTGTCGTGACTTGTTCCCGCGCTCCCCGCTCCGCGCCCGTGACGAGCCGCGACGCGAGTCATTTCATTTGTTTTTACGCACAAGAATAAACGTTTCTTGCTTCATAGATTGCGCGTGCGGTATTTTATGTATTATGGCGGGAGTATCATATAAATGTGCTACTAAAAGGAAGATAACTGATGAAAATAGAAGTTTTCAAGAAAAATGGGAGAAAGAATTTTGTTTTATAAGTGGATATAAGGAGGGTACTGCTATTTGTTTAATATGCCGGGAAACTGTCGTCGGAATTAAGCGGTACATTTTATTTCGCCACCACACAAGTAAGCATAGTTCATTTACCGAAGCCTACCCGTTAGAATCGATGCATAGAAAGAATAAATTAAGTCATTTGAAATCGTCAATTCATCATCAACAAAATATAATGACGACAGCAGTCGGGCAAAATGAGGCTATTACAACAGCATCGTACCAAATGTAACATCCTAGCAAAACGCATGAAGCCCTTTACTGATGCCGAATTGATGAAAGAGTGTATGATAACTGTTTCTCAAACGTTATTTGAAAATTTTTCAAATAGTAAACAAATAATGACAGAAGTAAAAAAGCTTACACTTTCTGAATCTACCTGTCGCCGCCGTGTTGAAGATATTTCAAAAAAATTGTTTGAGGCAGTGATTAACAAATTGAGAAACTGCAAATACTTCAGTCTTGCTTGCGATTCTAGTACGGATATAACTTCTATGGCTCAGTGCTCATTATTTGTTCGGTACTGCATAGTGGACGGAATCATAGAAGAAGACTTCTTAGCTGTAATTACCATGAAGGATCGTACGAGAGGTTGTGATTTTATGGAAGTTCTAAAATAATTTATGGAAAAACACGGAATACCTGTAAATAGATTGATATCAGTATGTACTGATGGTTGTCCGTCAATGGTGGGTGCAAATAATGGTTTGATTGCTTTAATGAAGAAAGAATGGAATTTACCTAATTTGTTGCTCATTCATTGCTTGCTGCATCAAGAAACTTTGGTAAGCAAAATTTCTATTAACCTGTTAAAAGACGTGATGAATACGATTGTAAACATTATAAATTTTATTCGCGCGCGCGAACTTTATCATCGAAAATTCAAAGACCTACTTGAAGAATTACATGCTAATTATGGCGATGTCATTTTACATACAGCCGTCAGATGGTTAAGTAAAGGAAAAGTATTGGAACGATTTTTTCATTTAAAACACGAAATTATACTTTTTTTGCAACAAAGTGTCAAAGAATTCCCCAACTACAACAAAATGACTGGTGGACACTTGCGGCTTTTTTAACCGACATGACTATGAAATTCAATAGTCTGAATTTAGAGATGCAAGGACCTAACAAAATAATTGGGCAAATGACAAATAAAGTGTTTGCATTTCAGGATAAACTGCAATTATACATAAATGAGCTCGAAGCAGGAGATTTTTCAAATTTTCCAACTGTTTCTGCTCTGCAATGCGAAGTTTCTATTCCCGACAGTATCCATAAAGATTTAATATCTTATTTGAAAGAATATTTGAAAGAAATGCAAAATAGATTTGACGATGTGCGAAAAATTAAGAACTGCTTTATACTCGTGGAAAACCCTTGGCATGTTGATAACGAAGATATGAAATTATTTAGCCGGTTTGGGTTTTCTAAAACACAGATAATGAATGAAATCATTGAATTAAAACACGACACACAGCTAAAAGCCAGTTTCATTGAGCACCGTGAAAAACAGGAGTACATAGAATTTTGGAGAAATGCCCCTAGCAAGTACAAATCTTTACAAGACTGCGCACAATTTGTTTTAACCATATTCTCTTCAACATATCTTTGTGAAGCTTCATTTTCTAAAATGACCTTCTTAAAAAATAAATACCGGAATCGCCTTTCCACCCATTTAGAAGACACAATGAGAATTGCATGTAGTCCAAAGGATGCCGATATACAAGAAATAATTAAAAAAGTTCAACACCACAATTCCTAATTATAAAACAGGTATTTTTATTACGGCGTTAACTTCTTAAATATTTTCTTACCTAATTACCTATGTTTATAAACTATCTTTTTTCAATAAACGTTCTAATGAACATTATCTATGATTACTTGTTTCGATATCAACTCCCAAACGAACGACTTCGCGGGCACAGCTAGTTCAAAGTAAATAATCGATGAGCTAAAAACTTGGGCAGTAAAGTGTGACGACCGCTGCTGTAGACGGTGGAATACCAACGTAATGTTTTGTTACGACTATAGATAAATCAAATGCCCTTTGTGTGTCAGAAATAATTTATTTTGCCTCGTACACAAAAATCAAATACACTGACTATCAACATAACTACACTACAATCACAAACCCACCTTATTTGCTGTAATCACAGTCCGTTTAAAGAGCTTTTCCTCTTGTTCCTTTTCGTATTCGCACCGATGTTCAGAATATAATAAGGTGTAAGGGGTGTCGACGGGGTGTAAGGGGTGTCGAGTGGGGTGTAAGGGGTGTCGAGTGGGGTGTAAGGGGTGTCGAATGAAGTGTAAGGGGTGTCGAGTAACATCTTAAGACTTGAGACACCCAAGCCAACCTCACCTGCACGTGGTGCACCCTGCTGAATAACGAACGAGGCAATGGCGAAAACGGGGTGGTAGGGTTCTACAGCCCGACTGGGTCGGAACCACCATGCATATGGCGAAAAAGCCCGTCATAGTGACTCGCTTCTGCGCGTCGCGTTTCGGGATCAGCCTGTGCATATCCAGTACCGGGTGACTTTCGTCATTATGGCCGGCATGACAGCGGCGACCGGCGATGGATAATCTGTCACTCGGTGGTTGCCGATGTATTTGGATTGTACTATGCTTACCATCAGGCATAGTGCAATCACTATGTCATGCTTCGATAAAAAATAAAAAGTTTTTCAATAAAGAAAAAAAATTAAAATGCGTAGGAAGGAACATTTAAAAACTATTGTACAACATTGGGTATTTAACTCATCTCGATTATTATAGCTTGGGCCTTCGCAGGATAGAAGAATATAAATAAAAAATATTAAATATTTAAAAACATATTGTACAACATTGGGTATTTAACTCATCTCGATCATTATAGCTTGCGCCTTCGCAGGATAGAAGAATATAAATAAAAAATATTAAATATTTAAAAACATATTGTACAACATTGGGTATTTAACTCATCTCGATCATTATAGCTTGGGCCTTCGCAGGATATAAGAATATAAATAAAAAATATTAAATATTTAAAAACATATTGTACAACACTGGGTATTTAACTCATCTCGATCATTATAGCTTGGGCCTTCGCAGGATAGAAGAATATAAATAAAAAATATTAAATATTTAAAAACATATTGTACAACATTGGGTATTTAACTCATCTCGATCATTATAGCTTGGGCCTTCGCAGGAGTTCACACTAATAATTTTTAGAAACAGTTTGTTATGAGTACATGAAACATGTGTAAAGACATCATGTTTGTAAACAACCTACATTTTAATTTAGTGAAGGTTATCTTCGATGTTGCTCTATACCACGATGGTGACAAATAAGCATGTGGGCCACCTAATAGTAAGCGGTTACCGTAGCCTATGAACGTTCATGGGAAGAAACTAACCTGGAACAGTGCGTGACCATTTCGGTTCTAAAGTGTGAGGGTGAATTCATTGCCGATAAAGAGCGGTATGATAGTGGAAAGTCATCAGGCATCGTGATAATTAATTCCTCGGAACAAAAACCATTATACAAACGGTAGAACGAAGAGTCCTCTGTCCGAGGGTGTCTCTGCTAACACTTAACGGTTCAATACCGTTTGAAAGTTTTTGTCTCAAGTTGGTATTCAGGTGTTCCCACCCCGAAATGGTAACTGTACTCCATTTATAGATTTCATTCTAGTAATTTTTCAAAACAGTCTGTATCATCACTATGAATAGTGATTAACTGAAAAACCTGTGTAAATACACGATCTGTGTAAACGACCAACATTTGAAATTATTGAAGGTCTTCAAAACGATAAAACAATACCTAAATTACAATTATTTTATTTAAACTTAATTTTTGAAATACCGTTTAGTTTAAATGATGTTGCCAATTATTTATTTATATATTTTTATCTATGGCAGTCTTTATTGTTTGACGTTTGACCTAATAATAGGTCTTAACCTATGAAATTGCCGTTCTGCAGTACTGGCCATTTCAAATCAAAATAATTCTTGTTTGGCTAAGAATTCTAATTTCAAATTAATTTTATGTTAAAAACATGGAATTCTTTTTCCAAAAGTGGTCCTTTGTTTATTGATTAGTGTTATATTTTCATCGCATTTCAATATTTTTTGTCATCATGGATACGTTAAAAATTCGAGTAATTATGGAATATGAGTACGATTGTGCAAGCTGATGATACACAATCTACAGCTGAATTAGCAGCATCTTTCGACGTTAGCGTCAAAACAATATTGGTCCATTTGCGTCAAATTGGCAAGGTAAAAAAGCTTGACAAATGGGTACCCCACGAACTCAATGATCGCCAGCGCGAAGTACGCGTCGAGACATGCCTTGCACTGCTCAACAGACACACAAATGAAGGAATTTTGAACCGCATTGTTACCTGCGATGAAAAATGGATTCTTTTTGATACTAGCAAGCGCTCAGCAAGTTGGTTGGATCCTGGTTCAGCACCTAAACAATGCCCTAAACGAAAACTTACCCCTAGAAAAGTTATGGGCAGTGTTTGGTGGTCTAGCGCCGGTGTGATTCATCACAGCTTTTTACCAAACGGGGTGAGCATTACTGCAGATGTGTACTGTGAGGAACTGGACACTATGATGGAGAAACTGGCACATCTCCAACCAGCATTGCTCAATCGCTCGTCTCCGCTGCTCCTGCACGACAACGCGCGACTTCATACTGCACAGCAGACGGTCTCCAAGTTGTAAGAACTGTGATTGGAAGTTCTCCGTCATCCGCCCTACTCACCAGAACTTGCGTCTACAGACTACAACTTTTTCCAGAATTTGGATAACTCCTTGGCGGGAAAAAAATTCAATACCCGAGAGGCAGTACAAAATACCTTTGAAGAATTTGTTGCCTCCCGTCCAGCTGATTTCTTTAAGAAGGGCATGAATACACTGCCACTGCGTTGGCAAAGATGCATTGATTGCATGGGCGATTACTACGATTAATAAAATTAAAAAATACAACAATACAAAATCGTTAATTTTTTTTCATACAAAACGGCATTTTCATAGGTAAAGAACTAATATTATTCGCTAGCACTGCGATTTCAAAAGTGTAGCCAATAGTTTGTGTCAGTACGCGCTAACGGTTTCGTAGGTGGTAGAGCCACGCTGAGGTTATAACTGGTTTCAGACTGAATAAGTTGGTTCGCCCGGGATAATACCACCCGACGCACAAAAACACCGACGTGAAGTAATAGTGCTTGCATTGTTGCGTTTCGTTCGTTCAATGAGAGCGTCGGAGGCTCATCTCCCCCCCGTCTCCCTTAGTCATCCCCCCTACCAATCAAACACAGGCTGGCAACGCACTTGCAATGAAATTCTACATTCGATTGGTAAATGTCTTTGACTAGGATCAAATACGCTCTGAGCACAAAGGTAGCTCTGAAGATAATTTATTACACGTACGCTAAGTTATCAGCGACATATATTCCTAAAATATTATCAAAATAAAATGCAAATGAAACCGTGAGACACAGCTAGTAAGAAAAACACGCAGCGGTTAAAAAATAAACATAGCAGAATAATATACTAAAATAAATAAACAAGAAATCGGGAGCTTTATACATTAAAAATGCTTGTAAATAAATCAGGAACTTTATTTAAGCTATATTTACAAAAATACAAACATCTCAAAATAGATAATACAATAATTACAATTAGCTACATAAGGACTCAACAACCGAGAACGAATACAAAATCCAAAATTATCATATTTATATTAAATGTTCACAAATAATTTTCATTTAGTCCGAATAAAAGCTATAGAGAAGAACAAACAAGGAAATACTATATCAAAGTAAACAGTGAATTCATTATTTAGTACATTATCTTTTAATATAGAAATGTTTCTGGGATTAATAAATTCAATAACATAACTAATTCAACGAGTCGAAAGACGCGTTTCAAAAAAATAAACGAATTTTTTTCTGTTTTGCAACTCCATAATGTTTATCGGACTAAAAATATTCTTCTTTTAATATAACTCTTACAAAATTTAGTTCTAGGTAAAGACTTTATAAAAGCATCGACAATCAAAATTCATAATAAATATAATAACTCTAAAAATGCTATCAGTTATATGAATAGAGCATTTTAACCATATTTTATAAATGCATTTGATTCAACATGAGAATAAAGTATTTAGACAATTCATAACCATTACAGTTCTAAAGCCGAGAGATTATTAAGTTTAGCTTTTATCTCAACATCAATGTAAAAAATATTAAAAAGAGGTTCAGGCATTTTCTTTCAATAATTATTTTACATAGTTTTGTTTTTATCAATTACTAATAACAATAATGTATTGTTATGCCAACTAGTTAAAGTGTATTTTACCGGAATAGTCTTTTGCCGTTATAAATCCTAACCTAGTTTATTCCAAGTAGCTGTATAGTTTCTACCTTTTATTTTATTATTTAAACGTCTTTCACTTTAATATATTTCATATTAATACAATAGTTTAAGTATAATGAATCTTATTACAAACGCTCTATTTCTAAATATCGCTTAGTATCGACAGTATAATTCCAATTGTTCAATGAAGCATAATAAAGTAAATTGTAATTATTTTTTATATATTGGTGTGGAAAGACAGCAAAATTTAAACAGCAAAGTTTAAACAATATGTTTAAAACGTTCTTCCTATAAATACTAACTAGTTTCACAAACACACACGAAAATAACATGACTATCTGCGATTGATTATATATTAAAAATGTATGCAGATTACATATATTTTTGATTAATCCAAAATTAATAATAATCCTAAGAAAAATAAATTAATAATCCAGACTGATACGTATAAGAAGTGGGCAAATTGAAGACAAAGTTCATCAACAGATATGAAATTCGTACAGTACGGAGCAATATTAGCGACTGAGGAAACGCGCGAACTTGAAGTTTTGCTGTCAAATTTTTGAGGTTAGATATGTAACTTTATCTGAATATAATGAGTCGATTAAAGACGAAAAAATACTTATTTTAACATTTATTAAAAGTTGACCCATGAATACGTAAAAAGAGGATAAAATCTCCGTGGCTTGAATAATAAATAACACGAGGGGAAGGGTACAAGATACTATAGAAGCATATATATTAGGTTTATTTCAAATAAAGTTTTCGAAACTTTAATATATTTATAGGTTCTATGTAAAATATTTCAAAACTGTTAGTAAATCACAAAATCTGGTTACCTACAAAAGAGTACCTAATTTTCTTTTTCAGAGATCACCTCAATCGAAACCTCTAACAAGAATAAATCAAAGGCATTGTAATATCCGGTTTAAAGCAGCATTTAGGTACTACGTGGTTCAAAATGCATAAAAATTCGACGTTATCTTTTTAAATGAATGAAGTTCATACTCGTTGAACATAAATTCTGGCCCTTATATAATCTGATGGATGCTATCAAAGAGTAAATCTTAGACACGACAGTTCGTAGTTTTATCTGACTTTTTTAAATAAAACATCCGTTGAATGTGATAGGGCAGAAAATTTAAGGTAAGCTCACTAACTATCGAATATATAGCCATTCAAAAAGACACACTCTATACTAACATTTCAGTCTTTCAAATATCAGTTAGACAGTACCACACACAAACACATTTAAGGCCAAACTAAGGCAATATTTTACTTAAATACACAACAAGCTTGAATCGAAAATAGAGTATAACTATAAACTCCTTATTTCTAGGAATGTTGTTTAAAGTCTATGATGTCCATGAATACGGGTGCACTCTTCACACAGTATCGTACAACATGAGGTTCTTTTTAATTAATTATATAAGTTTTAACTTTCCTTTTTTTAATTTCCATATATTAAAAACACACATCATTCGAATCCGGAATGTTCCATTCGAATTTATTCGTTACCGACATCTGTCAATGATTTCGTATACTTACTTGAAATATTTATCTGAGCGGTTCTGCCATTTATCTTGACTTGTAATTTATTTTATTAATTTTTACTACCTATGATAAAGCGTAGCGTGTGATAAAATGCTTCTACGAGTTCAGTCCTATATTAATCATATACAAATTTCTGATAAATTATGTGAAATTCAGTCATGTATTGAAACATCTCGCCTGCCATCTATTTTATGTTGATGAAGCTAGTAACATCATGCATACACCAACAATACAAAATGTAAACTAGACCGAATGAACGACAACCGAACGTGTAAGACATGACGACAGAAATATTAATTTGATATATAATATAGAAGGAAACCAATAGCGTCGACTGATAATAGATGGTGTGAGAGTCGTTTAAAAAATTTAACGTATTAGTTTTGGGTGTTTTGAATGCAGTTTAAGGATTAATGAAAGATAAAAACCCGGAAAAATATACAGTATTTATAATTACAGTTTTCTATAGGGATCAAAACAGTAATAAAGAAAAATAACTCGCTACCCATCTTTAATATGTGTACGAAACGTAATTTAAATATTTTGCCCGTGAACCAAGACTCGGGTGCCAATTAGTGTTTAATAAAAAAACATTTTACTCAGACAGTAATAGAGTATGATGATTATCCAGCTAATTTATTGGAATTTGTCTGTTCATCTGATCATAATCACACCCAATGTCACCTCAAAATTTCACTGATACATGACCATAAAAGCCTGGAAGAGGCTTTTTTTTAACTGATGATAGTTCTCCCACTTAAAGGTAGTACTTTGGCAAACATGCAAAAGTAACCCACCACGATTGTAATGATAACTCCATAGACAACTATAATCCAATTTTTTTGAGTTATGCTTAGGCGTACTATACATGCATACCTATTTACTGCATAATCCATGTTCTTAATGAATAAATTGCATAATACAACAAGCTCATACGGCTTGTTTTATGGAATATAGAAGTAGGAAGTATATTCGTGCATGTTTCACTAAAAATGTATGACATTAATATGGCGCCACTGTAATTAAGGCATACAGTTTCAAGAGACGTGTCTTTAACAAGTTAAACCATGTTTTAAAATTGATTATTACAGATTGAACCTAATATTTTCGTTGTTTATAAAATCATGGAACGAATATAAAACTCATTAAGCAATGGTAAAAAAGACATCTTTAGTGTTTTTTTATTAAAATTGAGACCTGGAGAAGGTTGTAGGATATTTTTTTTATATGACAGATATCAGCTAGTTACTAAAACTGAATCCTATTTCTTTCTTAGAATGCTTCATCGACAATTTCAGATCATTCTTTCTAACCGTACCAGCGCCATTTTGATAATTTCTTACATTCTTTCAAACATTTTTGTGTACACATAGACCCTTATACTTCTACATTCCAAAATACTTTGCTATTATTAAAATCACGGAATAACTTTATTTCTATAATATGTATATATATTTAATACGTTATCAAATTACTGATCATAGCCGTAATATATTACTTAATTAAAATATCATATACTACGTAAATGAGGTTTAGAATATATCAGCACGAATATAATATTGTCTTCTTAAAAATCACAATAAATTTAAATTGTTTACAAAATACATACAAGAGAAAATATTTAATTAGATACTTATTCACTCTGTATTTTTTTGTAAATCCAAGATTGTCAGTTGTTAGATCACTTCTATGAGATATATATGTTTTTATAAAATAATTAAAAGCTTTAACCGTTTTCGAAACAATTTTGTTCTGATTTCGCGTTTACATTTCTAAAGTAAATTTTACGTAATCTACAGATTCATAAACGTGACAGTAATGACGGCTTGTTAAAATTGAAATGTCAATTCTGACAATGTCAAAACTGTTGACGTTTCTTTGACACATACATCAAGAAATACGGCCATAGATTAATTTAAAGTGTTTTATATAGAATAGTTCTATAACTTTGAAGTTACGTCTCAAAGTGTTTGTAGACGCTGGTGACGTAGGCCATCACCTGTTGCCAGTCGGGCCGCTCTTGCTGTATCATATCTTGAATGTTCTGGAAATTTAACATACGCGCTCCATCACGATATAATAATGTTGGTATATTAAAATATAAAGTTATACATAAAGAATAGGGTGAAACCCGAAATGTGCTACAGATGTGAATCGGCCTAATCGATCAGAAATAGTCGTCACTATATTATTGATTGGCTTATTTTACGCTTCATTTCTGTGTCGTATTTTGTGTATTGGACTGTGTGCCTTGGTCGTGACGATGTTTGGAAAGAGAGAACAAAAAAGTAATTGAATCTGTTCGAGATTAAAATTGTTTGTTCTCCGTTTAATTTTTTTTTTGTTATTTCTTTCCTATTTACGAAGATCTATATAAGAATTAATTATCATTGTTGGACTTCGATTTCAAAATGCGGCTCTCGTATGCTTCTAATGTACTTTCAGTGTCCATATTAGTCACAGATATATATTTCAGTCATTGTAGAAAACATCACCATTTGCAACAGAAAGACGTTTAAGTATGCATTTAAAAAAAGTTCGTAGTAGTCTTATAAAATAAACAATTTTACTTGTGTTTTTGGTGGGATTTTGAAATGTCATGGAGTATAATTTATAATATCTATCTAATCTAATGCCTTTAAACGAGCAATTCTTGTATATTTTTATATTCCTATATATTCCGGATCTCGGAAACGGTGTCATCTATTTCCGTGAAACTTAGTATGTAGGTAGTTTTGGGGACGATAAATCGATCTAGCTAGATTTTATTCAAAGAAAACTTTTTTAACTGAGTTTTCAGGCAATGAAAATATATAGCTAGAATATAGATGTAAACTTCGCCGCCGCTGTAAAAACATAAATAACTCAGATGGTAATCGATTGCTTCGAAAATCCGTGTAACGCCAGTTCAAATCCGAGTGACAGCAAAAGCTCTTTTTTAATACTTTATTTGTTAAAAAAATGCTAATTTCGTGAGGCAAACCTAACAGTCTATTTTAATTAAAAAATGTTTTTAAAGATCCGAGCTTGTGGTGGTAAGGGGTGTCAAATAACATCATAAGACTTGAGACACCCAAGCCAACCTCACCTGCACGTGGTGCACCCTGCTGAATAACGAATGAGGCAATGGCGAAAGCAGGGTGGTAGGGTTTTACAACCTGACTGGGTCGCAACCACCATGTATATGGCGAAAAAGCCCGTAATAGTTAGTGATTCGCTTCTGCGGGTCGCGTTTCGGGATCAGCCTGTGCATATCCAGCTTTTTGCAGGCCGGCATGTTAGTGGTGACCGGCGATGGATAGTGTGTCAATCGGTGGTCGCTATTATTTTTGGATTGCACTGTGTTTACCATCAGGCATAGTGCAGTCACTTTGCCGTGCTCCAATAAAAAAAAAGCTAGGTTCGGTCAACCAGGTACTATTTTATATTTAATTCATATTCTTATATTACAGTACTAATATTACATGGTATAGAATCCATGTAATATTGGTGGTGTTTTCCATAATATTTGGTTGGCTTAGTGTTGTAATACCGTCCATCATTCACGCTTACTGTGCACAAGAGAAGTGGATGGGAAATAATACTAGGGAGCATGGATTCTGACTTGCCACAATAAAATCCCTATTCTCTATATAATCTTGCTAGTTCATAGAAATGATCACAAGAATGTTGTTATATTATAAAATACCCAACAATGGCGGTAATAATCAACTAGAAGATAGATTTCCAAAAAATATGGATGGAATCAGTGTTTTGTAAATCGTGTAATCATACGTTCGTTTTTTTTTTTTCGAACTGATTACGCTATTGACCTAGTAAGGTCTTAACGGTTTCACCGGACTACTGATGTATTCGTAATTAGGTTTTTCTTTTTCTTCGAAATGAATATGCTATTGACCTAGCAAGGTCTTAACAGCTTCACCGAACTACTAAGTCGAGCGCTTAAGGCACTCAGCCGATTTTATTTCAGCAACTGGCTCAAGGGTGCACGGCACACCTCGGCTTGGGCTGTTGCCTGATACATGCAATTCGCGACCTATCTGAGCTAACTTAAGCTAAGCTAACTATTCATACATATATGAGTTGTTGGAACATATATGCGTACCAATCATACATACCTCAACAACTCCTATATATATTTCGTATCGGATAATTTTCTAAACTATTTTAGTTCGATAAGGGAAACAAACAAAATCCTTCCACTTTCATGTGTAAGCGTGTACACGTACATGTGTGTGGAGGTGATATGTGTAATGTTGTCGCAGTGATGTGAGATTTTGTGAGAGTGTATCGCGTCAGCAGCGTACTCAAGGGCTCCACGCCGAGGGAACGGACCTAGGCTTGAGCCGGTGTTGAGGGTAATTAGGATGAGGGGGAGGGGGGGGGGGGTATATATACTCACGAGTGTAGTGGGGATGCCGACGGACTCTGCGGCCGCGAACGCAACGGAGAAGTTGGTCCTCTTGTCGTGCGGCGATAGCGTCGAGTAGGGTACGCGGCCCTCGCCTAGATACGAGTGTAGTAACGCGCACAGCGCCATGCCGTCGTTCCACGATGAACTATACAGTAATATATCATTTATTGTATTTATATAATACATCTAAATTGTATCGCTTTGGACATCCTTTTCCCTTTTCATCATACTGTTTTACATTTTTTGCGACCCTCCTATCAATATTACGTAAGGATTGATGGACTCCCCCCGTTCATGTACAATACAATATTCATAAATGTATGTATAGTTACTTTACGGAAATCCATATTTTTTTTATGTCATAGTAGGCAAACGAATGTGCGAGTCACCTGGTGTTAAGTGATCACCGCCGTCCGTGGACACTAGCAACACCTGGGGAGTTGCAAGTGCGTTGCCAGCCTGTGTTTAGTTTAGTGTTTAGGAGGAAGGGTAAGGAGGGAGGAGGGTGAGCGAGGGAGAGAGGAGGGAAGGTGGGCCTCCGGCGCTCTCACTTACCGATGGCAACGCAACAATGCAAGCATTGTTACTTCACATCGATTTTCTGTGAGTGGGTGGTATTAACAAGTAACAGCGTCAGCGTGACTACCATCTGCACATATTATAGTGGAAGAAACGAGTTTTCAATTCTTTTTATTATTTCAGCTACTCATATTTCGTCCTCTATTACTAGTTTCAGTTGATTGAAGAAGGCGTTACTTTGCGGAAATCCATAATTAAATATTATAGTGGACGCTACTTTGCACTTCCGCTAGGAATGGATT
>JACEII010000096.1:1278502-1295274 GCA_014332785.1 Antheraea mylitta
TGCAAAGTAGCGTCCACTATAATATTTACTAGTTTCAGGTGAAACTTTTTCAGGTACAGTCGGAAAAATAAAATCAAACGTTTTCTGTTGCAGTAAGACGTGATAGCGACCAATCTATTCCAAGCGGAAGTGCAAAGTAATATCCACTATAGTATTTTGGTGTATTTATAAAAACAGTCTATCAATGAAAAAAGTTGAAAATATCTTTAAAAAAAAATCTGAAAATCAAGAGAAAAAAATTGAGCCCTTGCGGGACGTCTGGCAGATGTGAAACATAGAAATTGTTCGAATCGAACGAATCTTGAATTCTCAAAGTACACTATAGGAATGCGAGCTCAGTGCGGCAAGAGAGATTGCGCACAGTCGGTTGCGCATCGCATCGCGTCGCTACGTCTCACACTCTCGCCACGCCACCAATCAGGTTCACCCGCGCCTATAGATGTTTCACATCAAAATCGTGAACAAAATATCGTTAAAAAATCGTGTACAATATTAAAGGACTAACACAAATGAAACTGAGAGACACATAATAATTGATATCTTAAAAAAAAAAAATTGTAAATTACCTAAAATTTGTGATGTCGATATTATTATATCCCATAGTCTTCTGCTGACACCACTTTAGCAGAGCGTTCCGTTTTGAGCCTCCATTTTTCACTTGAAGCGCGTTCAACGGGTCTTTTCTTTCACCTAAATAATAATAACAATAAGTTTACACAAGGAAAAATTAAGTTTACACAAGGGAGAGAGTAAATTTACGCAAGATAAACATTAAGTTTACACAAGGTCAAAATTAAGTTCACAAAAGGTAAAAATTAAGTTTACATAAGGTAAAAATTAAGTTTACACAGAGTAAAAATTAAGTTTACATATAGTTACAAATAAGATAAAATAGTTTTTTAAGACACATTTCTTATAAACATGCGCACATTTATAAGCAAAGCGGTTATTATCTTGAATTATTATATAAATCGCGCTTGATTGTATGTACATATCTCACATAGTTATTGTACCAAAAATGGTTAGAGAATGATAAATGACGACAGAACCTTCCTTTGGGTTTGCTTGGTGAGACAGATCTGTCGCTAAGATCTGCCGTGTATTTTGGCAAATATATCTGAGATACACTGTCATTTCCTGTTTCTAGCTAGCTCATATTATTGTAAAAATATATTAAAATATTTACTAAATAATGTTCTTACGACTGACTGATAAATAGCGCACAGCTGAGTACAGAAACATGGAATTTTTCACGGGCTTTTCTCATATAACGTAGATGAGCCCTAGGCTCTGAGAAAGAATGTTTGAAAATTCAACTCCCAAGGGATTATACAATGGGTTGAAGTTTTGAGTTTGACCGTCAGCTGATTTCACTTTCACTTGAAAGTGAACGCGGGAACGATAGGAACCAAAGAATTGTCCGTTTTATTATCGAAAAACATTAACTCTAGATCGCCAATTATAGTTTTCGGCACCGGTCATTGCACCTAGGCTTATTACGATTGTGTTTATACTTTTGAAAGTTTGTAAGTTTTACTTGAGTTTTCTTAGTTTTTTATTAGTATTTCTTTTGATATTATTATTTCATATGTTAAACGTGACCATGAAGTGTCATATCCTAGAATACTGCGAGTGTTTAACCTTTCACCTGGTATAGAGATAATCAAGCGTCGAAGACATGTTATGTGAACTCACATAGGTCTCCATAGCTGTTGCGCCTGACGAACGACTCGATCGCCTTCTGCTGCAATGTGGCGAGCGCGCGCTGCTCGTCCGGTATGTTCGCGCCGGGCGACGCGGCCTCTGCCCCACCACGAGTTAGACACACGTCAGCAAGCGTACACGGACCGCGGTACGGTTTTGTGCCAATCGTTATACCAACGATTACAATAATAACACTTATTAAGCGTTTCTTTAAATATTACAAAGCCGTCTACACTAACTGCCCGGTTTTTGATTTGACACGTTTCGTACGCGTTCGTACGTTTCGTGTAACGTTATCTCTGTTTGTCACATTGCGCTATCCGACAACCAGAGCGCTTTACAAACTCAAAGTATGCCATCTTAGCAGGATATCTCACTCTACTAACATGCCAAATAAATAAATCAGTATTTGAAATATATTCATACTCGTAATTTGTAAAAATAAATTTTGCGTAAAAAATATTTTCCTATTTTTTTTAATGACGAATCTTATAAAATGTTTTGCTGAATATAACGCTTAATCAGTTTTATCTTTAAGATTTAAAATTATTTATATTTATTCACATTTGTACATCAAAACCAATTAAATATTAAATGTACTCTATCAGAATGAACATAATTATTGCCAAATTTTATTTCAATCATCAGTAATGCATTTAAAAAAGTTTCTTATTACCCCGTAAAACTATTCAGTCTCAATTTAAAGGTTTATATAAAAGTTTAATCGGAAACAGTATATAAATTAAAAAAAAATGTAAAATACATACATTGATAGAATCTTATTATATTCCTGGGACACTTTGAATTTCCATAATTTGCAATCAAGCAAAAGTTGTACGAGATTTATTTTTTAGCCATCGATCATTCAATATTTTGGCACTTAAATATCTATGTTCATTGAAAATGATACTTTGAAAGAATCTTTTGGCACAAAACCGTCAACCGACAGAAATATGAAATGAAATATTTATCATAGAAACATGAGTTAATATTTGTGTGTTTGGACATAACAATGCAGTGTGTGACCGTAACCGTTTTTAATGAAAAGAGGTTGTACACCGCTTCCCTTAGCGAAGGTATAATAAAATATTTCAAAATTGGAATTGTTAGTAATTAGGTGATTTATGAAATAGTTTGCGAGTTTAACCTCTTTCTTTAATCAATAGTTGGTCACAAACAGCGGGGAATGGAATTATTCATACAGGAAAAAAATCCCCACTGCAAATACGTTTTTATTTTACTCACAGGCATGTAAGACTTAACATTACATTGCCTATGTCACTAATACAACATTCTATATGTGGAAAGATATATTTCTATATAATATATGTATATGTAATTACCAAGGGATTATAAATAAAAATAAGATAAACGTATATACATGCATATATAATATACTCAAATACATAACCTTAATTATGTGTAGTCGGGTAAAAAAATGAGGATCTAATTCAACTAATACTTTATTAGTCTATATTCAAAATTATATACAATACTCATTTTATCTCTCTTGTTATTAATATTTTAGAATCGACAACTGACTTTTAAAGTATATCAATCATAGTGAAATATAAGCGTTAGTTTGTTTCGCTCGGTAATCATATTTACAAGTGCGGAATAGAAAAAAAAAACAAATAAACGAGAATATTTGTGTAATAAATTTAATAAATAAATTAGTCCATGACGCACACAACATAAAAGTTAGAATAGGCAAGGGGGGTCGGCTCATGCGCCTCTCTCATGCCGCCATGCTGTAAGGGAAACAAGCAACTTACATGCATTTTCAAGGCTGTTAATTTTATGATTAATTTATATGAGACATTAACAAGAAAAGTACAAATAATAGATCTAGTAATATAAAACACAAAGTGAATCAACAACCATAAAATACATTATCGTTTCATGAGAGACCTAAACTGCGTTCAATTAGATATTCTAGAACATTACAACTGACATTAATAAACACCTATAATAAGCTTTTGCCTATTGTTACATCGTATTTACGAACTCATCACAAACAAACAAGGAATGTTCATGGGCGCAGGAAAACAATGAGGATATAAAAACAGCCCGTCTAAAACTTTGTCGATTCGTTCGAATAATGACGTCAATCTTCTAGAGCTTTCCACCCTAAGCACTACGAGGCATCACATATGAACTTAACTTTGAACATGAGAACGAATTCGAACAGAAACATAAAAAAGGAAATCTTTAAGCGAACTATCGCGAATCATAAGGTAATTGTAAAATAGTTAATCTTTTTGGTTTTCGTACGAATACATCATAAATTTTTATCAACGTAGATTGTATTTAATATACCTACGGGCAATATATACATATAGTCAACCACAGTAGGAACGTAGTCCTAGAGACGGATTATTATATTTTTTTACTGCTGAGGATCGACTTGGAACTGATGTAACAGTATGTGTTCTCTACTGCATCCTTTAAACCGCAACGCAAAAACATGAGCACTGTTGTTTTGCGGTGGAAATAGGTGTGGCAATAGTCCAACCTAAATACTCTCTTAGAGAGATCTCTCCACAATAATGTTTGCTTTAGAAACGGCAATGCTTTGATATATTATCAGTAAAAATGTTACCGATAATTTTCATTCACTTTGCTATAGATTTCATGTAACAATAAATAGAATTCTTAATTAATCGCTTTACGTATATCGTATCAGAAAATACAATTTCCAAAACACTAGTTTTTAGGAGAAATAATTTAGTACTAAACCATACAATGTTAAGATATTTGGAAACGAAAATTAGTTATCTCGTACATCGGGAAGTCAATTACCACAATATAAAGTTATTTTAAATTTGTAGAGAGGTGTATATATACATAGATGAGACAACTAAAAGAGAAAGCAATCATTCTTTAGCCAAAACTAAATACATATGAAGATATTATAATAATTTGTTATATCTGAATAGGCTAAGTAAATGATATAGAGAAAGCTTCCATTCTACCGAAGACCAACTTATTTTTCCTATTTGCACCTCGGTGTTATTATTTATAAACCGTAGCGAGGGTTTTATAGGAGAGAATATATATAACTACTATTGTTATTTCAATATTAACTTAGCTTCTTTAATTTACTATGAGACAACAAATAATAAAATTCTCTAAAATCCTAGAAACTTATTCTATAAATCATTTAAACTTGGTTCACCAATTGGGTAAGCACATTTGCAAAATATATACTATAGCAAATCGAGGCTGGGATAAACCAAACACAACTCAGCAGAATGTTGCCCGTTATATTAAAAAGCACTAAAATCACAAACACGGGGAATTTTCTAAAATTTAATATAATGAAAGAGATTCTTAAAGGCAGCTTTTATATTTATAAATAATTTACTTTTGCACTTTTCGCCTAGAACTGATAGAAGCCCTCGATGGATGTTTTTTTCGAGGCTATAAGAGATGATTACGCGGCCGCTTTGAATATGCAGTGACATTCGTTTATAGCTCCCAATATACCCTCTAGACTCCCAAAATACACTCTAGACTCTTAAAATACAATCTAGACTCTCAAAATATACTCTAGAATCTAAAAATATACTTTAGGCTCCTAAACTACACTCTAGAGTTTCTAAATATACTCTGAAATCTAAAAATATACTTTAAACTCTCAAAATACACTTTAGAATCTCAAAATACACTCTAGACTCTCAAAAACATACTCTGGAATCTAAAAATATAATTAAGACTCCCAAAATACACTGTAGACTCCCAAAATGCACTGTAGACTCCTAAAATACACTAACTACTTACAGTCTTGGCGCAATAACTTACGCATCCGATCAAGGGCTGTACTATACTGAATACTGAAAGAACATTCTAGAAGGAGAGTGAAATGCGAATGTGATATTAATGAAATGCGTGAGGGTATGAGCTCACCGGCAGTGATGTTGGCAGCTCTGGTAGTCCTGGCCGCTGGTGGCTTGGACGAGAAGTTTGTGGTCGGCACGCCGTTGGTGGAGGGCGCCGTACTTTCCGTCATGCCGTTCTTAATGCTGTTACCAGTCGACGTGACGGTCGCCGTTGTCGGGACCTGCGTTTATAATTCCTGGTTGTATGGCGGTACTTATTTTTAACCACCATTATTTGTGCTGATTCGGTTTTGAACACAAAAAATGGGATTACTCAATTGGTCACTCTTCTAGGTTGATTACAATCTAACGATGTAACGATAGAGGTTTATGAGAAAGATTAATTCGCCAAAATGCTGCTTTTCTCAAAAATCAAAATCAAAATTTCTTTATTCAGTTTAGGCCCTAATAAGGCACTTATGAACGTCAAAAACTACCACCGGTTCGGAGACAACCCAGCCATCGAGAAGAACCGGCAAGAAACTCGACCGGGAACATTTTTTTTACATACATTTAAATACATCATACAGCTTATAGTGCATGCACAGAGAGGAGTCAATTCCAGACATCACTATCGTTCATATACTGATCCACTCTATAATATCCTTTTGACACTAACACCCGCTTGATATGGCGCTTAAATTTACAGTCCGGGAAATCGGTAACATGTTTTGGGACTTTATTGTAAAACCTAACACTGTTACCTAAGAAACTATTACTGGTTTTACTGAGTCTGAAACATGGGACGACCAGTTTATTACAGTTTCTAGTATTTACATTATGCCGGTCTTTTACTAAATTCAGTTTTTCAAAGTTTTTACGGACATACATTAAATTATCAAGAATGTATTGGGAGGGTAGAGTTAAGATACCGAATTCCTGGAATTTCGTTTTTAATGATTCGCGAGGTCCCATATTATATATTGCTCGAACTGCCCGTTTTTGTAATAAAAATATGGTGTCTACCTCAGCAGCCGTACCCCACAGCAGAATACCGTAAGACATTATGCTATGGAAGTAAGCGAAGTAGACTAACCTAGCAGTGGCAATATCTGTCTCTTCTTTCACAACGGTAATATGGTAAGGGAAGGAAATATGGAAGGCATTGAGCATATCAAAAGAAACAGAGGCGAATAAGGTACCATTGCAAGACTACTACACTATAAAGATGACAGGAGACGCTAAAAAAACTTACCTGTGGCCATTCATTGACCGGTGTCGAGGCGGGTGACTGTTGTTTTGCCGCTTTTGCTGCATTTTCTATACTCTCTATAAGTGATTTCACCGATAGCCTAGAGTCTTGTCGACTTACTCCTAAAAGAAAATAAAAATATATATGCCAGATGCATCATTATCCTAGAGTACTAGAATTTATACAAACATATAAGCTTTGGAGTATAAAAGAAAAGCTTTTGGTCAACGATTTGACGACAGAATCGTCAAACTGATGAGTTTCCATTGGAGAGTAGTTTGACGGTACAAATCCTAAACTGCTATATTCTCGTTGGCTACTGGTGGGACTTTGATGGTAAAATTATAGATTTCTGTGTTGTTATTGCTCAAAGAATTCGTTATAAATTTGACAATGTTCTATGTTATCACTGGCTAATCATTTAGTGACAAAATCAAAATTCTATGTTACTATTGGTAAGCAACTTTACCGAGACCCAAAAACTCTCTGCAATCAGTGTAATATATGGTAAGCCCTGATAATTTAATTATAAAGTTTGCTACACTTGCAACTAATTCATATAAAGGGTATGTTTTCTTGTCTGTATGAACAAAAATCACTAATATATTCCACAACTATTTATACATATGGTTCGTATCGTTGACCTTGTACTGAACTAAGAAGTAGTTTAAACTAGAAATTAAACTTAATTATAACATCGATGACCTAGAACTATAACTTGTTCTTTCTGTTGCAAAAGTGACCAGTAAACAAATCTTAGCAAATACATCTTCTAATCGTGTTAGAAAAGGATTTTGCTTAAGGTATTATCAATAGGAATACCCAATTCTTTCTAGCTACTGAAATAAGAATGAGATATAATCAAACCTTTATTCCGTCTATGCGAGGCTGCAGTCGCCATTATATCCTGAAGAGATGCGCTCGTAAGTAATGGCGGTGGAGGTGGTGTTTCTTCGGAACGAGGTGGAATCGCTGCAAAATTCGTTGTATTTCGTGAACTTGTATTGTTTTATTAAGTTGAATTATAGAACATTGTTATTTATCGACAGAATCGATAGTTGTTTTGATATAAATTCACAGTAATTTTAACTAATATTGGTGTTCACAACTTGGTAAATCAGACCCAGTAAGATCATGTCATGAAGGAGACACAGTATTCGCTTCATACAAGAAATAATGCAAATACAAAATTGTAGCTTATGAAATTAGTAAATAATAATTTATAGGTTATAGCGTCTGTCCATGAACTCAACTAATGCCAAATATACACTATTTTTTTTTTTTTTTCGAAATGACTGCGCTATTGACCCAGCAAGGTCTTAACAGCTTCACCGGACTACCATATATACACTAAACTTACTGGCTCTTAACTGCAGATGCCGAAGTGTTACAATAGGCGCTTGGCTACAGATCCTGAACTTGAGGGTGGAAAAAGCCCTCCCACCATGCATTACATAGTATTTTGTACATAATATAATGTGATTTATCTACACACATGGGCTAGAATGATTTTAATTAATTCCGGCCAATATTGTTTCCTCTAAGCTTCAAGCTATCGTTAAAAGAACACTGTGATTGACATCAAACTGGGTTCATATTTCTACTCTGTTCTATACGTTTCATAATAGATTATCTGCTGTCATTAACTTGATAAATTAATAAACAAAACTTCATAGGAATTGGATATAAACTTCTTCCATTGAGATCAAAGTAAGGTAATTTCAATAGAATTTATTTTGACTCCCACTAATGACACTTAAGTAAGACTTTTGATTAAAAAAAAAACTTAACTAAAGCACAACTCCATCACCAAAATACCGTAAAAATTAAAGCCCAAATTCATCAAGCGTAGCTTATATATAAAGTTCAATCGCCGCTCCCATCCATATAAAATTATCCGCTGGTACCTAAATACCGTATAATAAAAAGCCGCTATAATAAATTGACTTACTTTTGTACCAAGAGATAAGTGAGTCAATAGCAGTCCATATACGTTTAACTTGCAAAAGCCAAATTCAAAACTTACAGTAATAAGGAATTTGTAAAAAAAATTAAACTCCTTTATGTTATTTACCTATTTTATGGATAAAACCCATCACCATGATGAAAAACCTTCACCGAATGACAATATAAAAAATGAAACACATCAATTTTAAACCATACATTTACAGTTATTTACATACGATTCCACACACTGGCACGTTTAGAATTTCCGGTCACAAATAAGCCTTCCAACTTACGTAAAGGTCGTGGAGGCGGAGGGTCATTCAATGACCTTATCGGATGCGAGAGTCGTTTATGATCCTTCGTCTTCCAATACGGTTTATCACGGGGCCAGGAACCTTCGTCTGTATCTATACTAGATGATTTAGAGCTCTGTAATGATAATTTCCTCAGAGGAACCTTTGGTTTCGTAATTTCAGCAGCTGGAGTATTCTTTTCTAAGTTATTAACCATTTCGCCAATTGAACTGGTCGGTTTTTTTGTTACATTCGCGCTCGGCGTTCTTGATAATGAAATTATAGATTTTGTAATTGTTGGCTTTCCTTTACTTACAATTCCGCTTTCGTTGCTGCTCGTAGAAGTTTTTGGGTCGTCTTCTTTCTTCGGCTTTTTCGGTTTCCTAGGAACTTTAAGTATATCTTCCCTGGTAACTAAAGCAAAATCATCGATCGTCTGTGTTTTATTTGAGATTTTTTCATCGTCTGCGATGTTATTATCCTGTAATATTGGTAATAATACAGGTCCTATTTCTTCATAATAGTTGTCTTCGGATTGCCTTCTCAACTGTAATTGGTGAAATGGATTCGTAGTATTCAATCTTAAGTCACCTTGCACTGGGTTCACAATCGCTTGTGTCGTGTTTGTAATCATTGACACATTATTATTTAATCGATAATTTTTGTTATTGATATTACATTCAGTTGTCTGTAATGATTTACCTGCGTTGCTTTTTATTTCGACAGAATTTATTGTTTTTTTACTGAGAGAAAAGGCCTTCGATTCTGATAAACTATCGTTAGTTCCTAAATTCATCCACGAAAGAAAGGGTAATTGCTTGCTTTTGCTATTTTTTTGGTATATTCCCCTCTTTTTATTTTCTTCTTTAACGACTTGAACAGTGGTGAATTTCTTGGTAACTACTGTATCAGTATCATCGTAATAAACAGTCTTCTTGTCTGATTTCTGTTCTGGTACTTCAACAGTACTGGTTGTAGTATTCGGATTAATGAGAATGGGTTGTATTAGAACTGGGCTTATTATAAAGGGAGACTTTCCGCCCACATTTCCATTTACAACATTGATTGGCGTCAAGAATGTTTTCATCTTACGAGGTGGTCGTACTACATTAAGTTCACTCTTAACGTTCACTGCCAATGTATTGGAACTTTCTTCTTCATAATACGGATCACTGCTATTAATTTTTAAATGATAACTTACAGTATCATCTACCAGACGCTCTTTTATTTCTGTACAGTTGATTTCTTTTGTGACCGGTTGTGGCGTTGAATTTGATAGCCCAGTAACATGCGTAGATGCTACATTTTCTGTTTTCAGATCATCCTTTAATATTTTTCGGACACTATCCTTAGTTTTATTATCAATAGGTTTTGAATGCAGACTAGATAAAACCTCTTTGGCAATACTACCATCTATTTTATCAGTTATATCTGAACCTAAAGATATCAGCGAACTTTTATCACTCGTCAAGCTTGAAATCGACATTCTTTTCATTCTATTATTACCAATAATTCTTTCTATTGCTGCTTTAAATGTCAATTTCAATTCTTCATTAACTTTTTTCAAATCAGTTTCGATTTTCTTATCTATTTCAGGTACATGTATCGGCAGAGCTTCCAGAAAATCTATTTTAGGCAATGACTTTATATCATCTGGATAAGGATATGGAAGGATAGTCTCTGCTTTTACTACAGGCAAATCTTTCATGGAATCGATATCAGCATATGTATTTAAGTCTGCTGGTGGAAATTTATCAATTATATTATTATTATTTTCTATTAGCGGTGTGAATACACAATCAGAGCCTTCAGTGCAGAGTGATAACTCACTGTCAGTTATAGTTGTACCCAAGAATTCGATGCTAGTCGATTCTTTTAATGTATGTTGATATTCTGAATTTGAGTTTAAATTATCCATGCTAAGAGATTTCGGTTTACCGTTATAATTACTCGATAGGTTGTTACTGAATAATTTATTCGTTCGGTTAACGCCACCACTAGATTCTGATTTAGAAATTAACTTGACATTATTCAGATCAATTAAATCATCATCATATGTCTCTGTTGGATCGACACTCTCAAACGCATCCTGTCTGATGATCTTTTCATTTAGAAAATCCATAGCATTTTGCCTCTTTAACTCTTTGGTGTCAAAGGGAGGTAGGACAGCATCTGTGAGAACTTTCTTCGGCAAATGGTCAGTATAATCTGATGACGTATTTCTTTCACTTTCTCCATCATTCGTTTCGCTGGTCGTTACATTTTCGATTTCAACTTTGTATCCATCTGGTAAATCATCTAAATCACCTTCCGGTTCCGGGCCAGTATTAGTTCTAAAGAATGCTTGTTCAATTAAACTACCATTAACAGGCGGGTCCGAAACATTATGAACTCGAGACAAATATCTCGTCCTTATATTCTTAAATATGTCTTTCGATGAAATATCGCTCTGTGATCCAAACGAATCTGAATCTTTCGATAGTCTTTTCTCATCATCCGAACAATCAAGAACGCTATCCATAGATTCTGATCTGTCTACACCTGTTTTGGTACATGAAATCATGATTAGACATAGTAAACGTTTAAACAAGACATTTGATGACGTTATCATACCTTAGATTGTCTAAAACAGGAATTGCCAAGTGAATTTAAATTTATTATGACATCAAGTCTAAAGAGTAAACGACATATCCTGGTGTTAGATAATCTATGTATAAATTAAACTGTAATTAGTTCTGCGAAATTTAGTGTACATTAACGCAAGCATTACACAGAATTAGTGCATGATTTTGCGTGTTAAATCTGATACGGAAATTATGATAAATACTTGAGATATTCGTAAATAAGTCCATTCTATATTTCATGCATCCTTTCGACTACGATATTATTATTTCTTTATGAATATGTAAGGTCTGAGAAATAATTGATATACAAAGTTAATACTACAAATAGCCATAGTCTTCGAGTAAGACGTGATAAGCTAAAAGAACTCAAGAATAGTACTTACTAGTATAGAGTAAACAATATTGTAGACATAAACATGCACCTTATACGCATTTTCTTTTAAACAACGAGTAAAAATGCATTAATCTTTGAAGGTTTATCGATTATTTATAATAAAGAATTTCTAATTCTACACAAGACCCATATTAGTGGCATACATCTTGGATTGTCGGCCATACCATTAAAATTGTTTTGCTCAATTTTTTGGGAGAGATATATAGAGATTTCAGTAATAAATTATTATTTTTGCAATTTTCATTTTTTATACACTCAAATGAAATGCCGATTTTTAAAGTTTTCTACGCAATTACAAATCTAAATTTATATACCGGTAACTTCAAACACGACAAAGTTACCTATTGTTTTTTTCTAAAGCAAAAAGGACTTTTTAAACATTTTTTTTTACAATTTACTTTCCATTTAATTTTCAAAACGCTTCATATTGTAAAGCTAATTAAGAATTTTAAAAAAATAACCATATTTCTATAATATCGTGCAAGTAGATACACCGTGAAACAAACTTGTTCCTATTGGACAGAACTAACCCTTTATACATATAAACATCGTGCAACGCTCACATCAATCTAAAAACTCTCTCAAAGCATAGTAACACGTGCTGTGCGCAATTAATCAGTCTCTCTCTCTCTCTCTCTCTCCCTCATCAGGTGTATATATATGTGCGTTTCGCTCACCCTTCATCGAGTGTATCTGATCTTCGAGGAGTCGGATCCGGTCCCTGGCGATCTTGTTCTCGGAGACGAGTCTTTCGAGTTCCCGCTGGGCTTCAGTTTTGAA
Source organism: Antheraea mylitta (assembly GCA_014332785.1). Lineage (NCBI taxonomy): Eukaryota > Metazoa > Arthropoda > Insecta > Lepidoptera > Saturniidae > Antheraea > Antheraea mylitta. The sequence continues at coordinate 1,291,318 of JACEII010000096.1, forward strand.
ATCGTTCGCGACGCGGACAGTCATTAGGAGATCGCTTTGGAATTGCTTCCATTCTGCTTCCTATAATTTTTTTTTAGATTTCTACAAACTTGAGAAAAACCTTAGAAATGTTGGGAACTTACGATCCATGTCTTGATTTGCATCTAAAACACTTAAAGGATTCCAAGTCTTTACATATAGAGGTTGAACTATTTAGGTATATCGGATAGTTTTTGAGGACGATTTTGAGCGTTACTTTTATTCAAGACTGCATCTTGGGTGTTTATACCAAGTGAAAGGATAAACACTCGAAGTATTCTAGGATATGACACTTCAATATCACATTTAACATATAAAATAATAATATCAAAACAAATACTAACAGACAACAAAGAGAACCTTAGGTTAGTTAAGTTTGTTTTAAGAATTCCATAAGTATGGATAATAGCTCAGATAAACCTAGGTTGAATGACCGGTGAAAAAAACTCGAACTCAAACTTTCTATGCTATTGGCTTTGCAAGGCATTTAAAACTTCACCGGACTACACACGTACGGTGATAAAACCTGTGAGTGACGATTCAGAGTTAATAACTTTCGATGATAAAACGGACAATAAATTCTTGTTTGTTCGAATTTCGAAGAATTATCCTTTGTTAGTTGGTTGGCTTCACTTTCACTTCAGCCGACGGTTATTGAAACTGTGCTTTCACATAGACACTTAGAGGATAGGGTACAATTTTTGTATGTTTTTAGATAATTAGGTCAAATAATAAGCACTTTTTTTTAATCATTTATAACGAGACTCGATTGCAGAGTGTTCTCCATATTTTTTTATATAGGAGGAAAACGAACGGGCGTCATTCATAGATTCTAGCAACACTGGGGCTGTCGCAAGTGCATTGATAGCCTGTGTTAAAGCCCCCCCCCCCCTTTAATCTCCGGGACTCTCGCTGGCCGAATGTAACGCTACAATGGAAACACTTTTACTTAACGTCGGTGTTTCTGTGGGTCGGGTGGTAGTACCACGGATAAGCCGACCTATTCATGCTGAAACCAGTAATATGAAGCTATTACGTGGCTCTACCACCGAGGAGCGTGGCCTATCTACCACCTAGGCAAATATTGCAACTGTCTAAACTTTCACCCGGTATATCCATGGTGTCGAAGTACTAATATGGGATTAGTGTAGTGGGTTGTATGAGGTACGTACGTCTCTCTCGCGGTCCCTCGCGAGCTGCGCGTTGCGAGTCCTCGCGTCGGCGAGCTGCCGTTCGAAGTCGGAGGCGCGAGCTATCGCCTCCCCCGCTCTGCTCATCAGCGTCAGCTTCTCATCCGTCGCCACTTGCACCTGCACACCCATATATACATAAATACCGTCTTGAGTTTTTGGCTGGATCTTAGAGTCAAATCTATGGAACTTATCAATCAAACTCAAAATCAAAAATACTTTATTCAGTTTAGGCCTTAATAAAGCACTTATGAACGTCAAACTACCACCGGTTCAGTTTTTTTTTTTTTTTTTCGAGATGTCTACGCTATTGACCCAGCAAGGTCTTAACAGCTTCACCGGACTACTAAGGCGAGCGCTTAAGGCACTCAGCCGATTTTATTTTGGCAACCAGCTCAAGGGTGCACGGCACACCTCGGCTTGGCTGTTGCCTGTTGCATGCAAAATCGCGACCTATCTTAGCTAACCTAGCTAACTATTCATATATGTATGAGTTGTTGAAACGTATATGTGTACCAAGCATACACGCCTCAGCAACTCCTCCATATATTTATTATCGGAAAATTGAGAGTTTTTCAGTTCGACGAGAGAAATAAGTAAACCCTTCCACTTTCATGTGTAAGCGTGTAGGCGTGCACGTGTGTGGGGGTGATCGTGTAGTGTTGTAGCAGTGATGTATATTTGTGTGTCACCGTATCGCGCAAGCAACGCACTCAAGGGCTCCCTGCCGAGGGATCGAACCTAGGCTTGAGCCGCTGCCGTGGGAGGCCTAATCGGGTGTGCGGGAGCGAAATTAACCCCCAGACCACGGCAGCGTGATCTGTGGTTACGCGGGCGTGGGCGTGAGCACGCTCTGTTTCGAGGGACAGGCTGGTACTGATCGTTCGCTAACGTGATTAAATCAGGAGGGTCGGTAAAAATGCATCGCGGACGTCTTTTATAACGCGCAGCGTTAGGTACAGTTTCATAGTTTGCGGCGGATACCACTAAGGGATTGGGATGATTCGCAGCTTTTTCAATATAACTAATCGTAAGTGATTTTACGTACGCCAAGATAGAAGGAATCTCTAGGTCTCTATGGAGATCGACTCTCCGAATGTACCACGGAGCACCGGTCACTTTACGTAAAACACGATTTTGGAGAACCTGCAGCTTATGAAAGTTATCTTTGGACATATGCGCAAAAACAGGGCAGCTATATGTCATCACGGGACGGATACACGTCTTATACAAAGTGAGCTTGTGTCTGAGGGACATCTTACTCTTATGACAAAGTAACGGATGGAGGCGACCCAAGACCATAGCGGCTTTGTTTCGCACTCTGTCTGTATGTGAATTGAACTTTAAATGTTTATCTAATGTGACACCGAGATATTTGACCTCTTCGACCCAAGGAATATCGATTCCGTATAGCATGATGGGCTCAAATTTATTAACGCGTTTCGTGGGATCGAAGAGTATTGCGGCACTCTTATCGGGATTAACTTCTATGCGCCATCGACGAAACCAATCACCGAGAGTATGAACGGCTTTTTCGATGCGCTTCCTAAGAAAGTCCGACCGCCAGCCGGAGGTGTAAATAACGGTATCGTCAGCGTAACAACCTATCTCGACCCCCCAAGACCGAGGTAGGTCACTGATGAACAGATTGAAGAGCGTGGGCGCGAGTATGGAGCCCTGTGGCACACCTATAATATAGAACAAATAATATATATAGAACAAATAAATAAATGGATATCTAAACAAATAAATAATTGAAATAAATAAAGTTATAAAGGAATGACGACTGTAAAGGGTAAAGAACTACGTAAATAAATAGATAAACTAATGGGTAAACAAATAAATGTACCAATATAATATAATAAACAAAGCAATAAATATATACAAAGGAAGGGTCTCACTCAATTTCGAGAAAAATAACTCAGGTGTTCACAGCTGCGGTGCACGTGTGCGCCCACAGCTGCGGTGCACGTGTGCGACCCGTCAGGCGGATCGGCACTTTAATGTGAAAGCTGAACACTTCACTCTGTATGCACTGTATCACAATAATCACGAAAAATCGCTCCGAGCGCGGAAGCGACCGTTCCCGGCCGCGTCAGAATCGGAACTCCCCCGGTTCGGAAAACTACCCACTCATTTAGTTTTTGGTCTATCAAGTAGTGGATTTTATATTTTATTCATAATCTTGTGTTATTTGGACTCTATATTGTGTAAATTTGGTGTTTTACGTAATAGTTAGTTTATTGTGCATAAGTGAAGTGAATGGAAGATAATACCACGGAGCATGAAATTCTGAGATGCCACAAACATTTCCTGGAAGCTTCTAGCAAGGGATCCACCATCTTGTTAGAATATTGATTCAAATGATGCTTAATATTGAAATAATCGCACGACGCTTGTGATATTATTGACTACGTGACAATGGCAGTAATCATCGGAAAGATTGATTCCCAAAAATAAAGTTAAAAAAAAAACCCAGTCATCGAGAAGAACCGGTAAGAAACTCGATTGGGTATATTTTTATTTTTTTAACATATATTTCCAATACATCATACAATAGCTTATAGTGGATGCACAGAGAGGAGGCAATTCCAGACATCACTATCGTTCACATACTGATCCACTCTATATCTTTTTGACGCTAACACCCGCTTGACGTGGCGCTTAAATTCACAGTCCGGCAAATCGGTAACATGTTTTGAGACTTTATTGTAAAACCTAACACTGTTACCTAAGAAACTATTACTGG